>PVJL010019374.1:0-13990 GCA_004026885.1 Lyroderma lyra | reverse complement strand
GGGAGGGGAGAAAGGGGAGGGGGTGGGAGAGGAGGGGGGAAGCTAAATATAAGGTGATGGAAAGAGAAGTCACATTAGGTGGTGAACTTATTATACATCAAGTTGACAATGCACTGTAGAATTGTATGCCTGAAACCTATGTAATCCTTGCTAACAGATGTCACCCCAATAAGTCTAACAATAAAAATGAATTAAAAAACAAAAAAAAAAGAAGTTTGAAGTTTATTGTGAAGAAAATTTGGAGTCATTGACAAATTTTGAGAAAGAGAATTTGATATGTCAACTTTGCTTTTTGAAGAAAATTCTGAAAACAGTATGAAGATTGGTGTAAGAAGGCAAGAAACTGAAGACAGGGACTCCAGTTAGTCCAGAGGAGAAATGTGTATCTGAATGAAGGTAGTGGTGATTTGAATAGCAAAAAAAGGGGGTAACCGGGACTAACAAGGAAGAAATTGCAAAGACAGGATCAACAGGATTTAACTGAATGAATAGGTGTGGAAGTATGAATATAAAATAATCTAGAATGATTTTGAAGTTTCTACCATTAGTGAATAGAGGGTATAACATGCTAGTGATCAGGAAGCTGAACAATTACATTACAGCAATGGTGTTATCAGAGATATTTCTATAAGCAAGCATCTACTCATGGACTGAAAAAGAAAAAGACTAGAACTGGTTACTCTTCCTTGTGGAAAATAAATAAAGCAAGGCATATGCAAAAATGATGTGTACGTAAAAGATGGTAACTTTCAGTAAAAGGACATTAGCCTACCTCCATGTGGAGAAATAAGAAAGTGTTTAGTCCCCCATATATAAGTAATGGTTTCAGTCTAGGTGTGCAAACCTCATAGCTGGAATTGTGGCAGGCTTCTATGTGGTCTTTGAAACCCAAAAGTGTAGAATATAGAATAACCCTGGAGTAATGATGGGCCAAAAATCACAACAGCTTGTAGAGCCTTGGCGGCTGCCAAAAGGTGACTTTCCCAGGTGTTCAGCCAGTCTGAATGAGAATCATAGTAATAAAATTAGAACACTTACAGCATTGTGGTAAGGTTGGTGTTGGAAACTTTACATATCAATTACTGAGCTAAGATTGTTTTATCTTAGTTAAATAGAGTAAATCAGTCTACAGCAAGAGTATGTTTTTTGTCTTTCAGATATTCTTAGCAGTCCTGGGGGCTGGGGCTGGAGAGATTGTTTAATAAGGAAATAATCTATGAAATTAATTAAATAAAATTAACAATTTATAACATTGATATGACATAAGGAATAGATGCTGAGGGATGTTTCAACCAATATACAATGCTAGATAGTTGTTTTAACATTGACATAAATCATAGAACCACTTTCCCCAGTTCATCTATGCCTATGTCTACTTATTGAATAAATATTTATATAATATGTACCTATATGTCTCAGATACTATACTATACTACCTGCCTGAAAAATTTATGTGAATCTAGAATCTTGGAGGTGAAAGCAGTTTAAAATTTAATTTTACTGTCTATTTCTAAAAGATGAATGAACTGAACAATGATATAGCAAATGCTACGAATAGCTTTGATTAAACATCTATTTAGTGCCACCTACTGAGCTGGGTAATTCATTTAACCCCCACAATTTATATGAAATAGTGATTGTTACTCCAAACTTTTAGATAAAGGTGATAGAATGTGAATTTGGTATTTTCACAGTGTCACAAAATATAATTATTGCAGATAGAAATTGAATACATGTCTCATTTCAAAGCTCATTTTCTTCTTCGACTCGAGGTTATGACTTAGGAAACTTCTACATAAAACCAAGGAAGAAAAGTTAGGGAGTCATAGATACTAGTCTGACAAAATCTCTGGGAAAGGTAGACCATGAGTGTGGAAGAAAGCAAAAAAATTGAATTGGCAGAAGCTTTTCCAGGTGGAAATACGTGGTAAGGGGAGAGTAAAAGAAAGGGAAAGTGGAACAGAAGACATCAGCAAAAGACCTAAACTAGGAGTGAACACACAATTAAGAATGCCAAAGAGACTTAGCTGTCTGGAATTCACTGCCATATTGAAAGATACATAAGCCTTCTAATTTCCAGAATAGTGACTGTACTTCAGTCAGTGAACTTCTGGGAAACTTAGCTGGGATTTCTCCTTATCATGTGGGTGATTTGTTTCTTACACTTCCTTCTCTGTTTACATTTTTAATTAGCTGGATGCTTCTAGAATCTGTGAAAGTGTAAATAGGCTACAGCTTAATATAAGTGAAAGCAATTTTCAGCTGTGAAAAGCTTACCCAGTGGGCAACTAGTTTTCTGCTTGTTGCTAAGAACAGTGCAGTTGTAATTCTGAAGCCATGCTGGAATGCTGCTGCAGCAGAGGTGTGTATCAGCAAACAACTGTGGCATCTCACATTAGGAGGCCACCTGAATTCCAATGCTTATTGAGAGAAGTGCCATCCTGGGACTGATCTTCATGGGTATATGATTGTAGTATAAAATTGCCATTTCATATCTCTATTTTCTTCTTTGATGACAAGCCTTAATGAGTTTATTCAGGACAAAGCTGTTTGGAAAAAATTACTTAAAGCAAATAGTTCACACCAATATGTTTGATTTAACCTTTGTTTTTCATATTTGGAAACAATAAATATGACATTCATTTATTCATCCATTCATTTATCAAAAAAATTAAACAATTCTCTGTTTTAAAAACTTTGATAATCACTGAGGGCAGAATACAAATAGAGTCTATGCTCATAATTTACAGTTTAGGAAGAAAAATAGTATATCTCATTGTAAAAGAACAATGGCTTGCTTCTCATACTAGAACCTGGGAACATATTCTCAGGGTTCAGAGGTTAATCTATCAGATTATGAGCATGCCTATGCATGAATGCTCAGAAACTTAAATAATACAAGCCTGTTTTAAATAATTTGAAGGCCTACCTAATTATAACATATTATGACATTATCTATTATTATAACTTGAAATTTCATAGCCCATATTTATGCATTGATTTAAAGAAGACTAGTACCAGGTTTGAGTTTGTATTTTTAATCAGGTTGGTGCCAATTAGTACCTATAAATAAGAGGAACAGTTTTATGACACAGATAATGAATGAGTTCAGGCTCTGAAAAGGTCAAAGCATAGCATAATGTGCCATGCAAACAAAATTGTGAAGAGATGAGTCATGAGAGAATTGAGCCATTACAAAACTCAAAAATTTTGACAAGGTATTTTGTCAAACTGCATTTTAGCTCTCAGATGTATTTCAATTTTAGTAAAATAATATCATTCTGTTAAATTATTTGAACCGTACATTTATGTGTTTAAATTGTAATTTTTGGAAATAGTGTATACACAATTTTAGGTTGGAAAATATTTAAATAACATGGTAAAATAATTTAATTTTCATGATAATTTTTAAATGGTCCATATATTGCCCAAGATATTGAGAGTCATTATTATATGCCATTAACCATCCTGCCTGCCTTGACCCCAATTGCTTTGGTAAAGTTCATGGGTTGTTGATCTCCTACTTTCCCAGTTTTATAGCCACTTACTAACTGTCATCTTAACTGAGACTTCTGAGGTATTTGATACTGTTTTCATTTTTTTCTTTCTGAAACTTTTTTATCCTGTTAATACTGAAAAATTACTCTTGTCTGTTTTTCTGCTTCTCTGACTGTTGTTCCTTAGTCTCCTTTTGGAGTTATTATTCCTACTCACAAGCTGTGGAAGCTTTTTACAACAGTGGACAGACCACAGAACCCTGTGGAACTAGCTTTGGGTGGTGCGCAGTAAGCCACAACATGTGCTTCAGCCTTTCTTGGGCAGCTCTCAAAGACCTGCGTGCCTAAGGTGAGAGCAGTGGCTTGCCAAGGTGTTCTCAGGGCATTTATGCAAAGTGGTCACAAGCCCAGCACTGAAGCAAGAATTGAGAAGGCATTAACTTTGTAAAAAGAACCACCCACACCCCATAGCTCCCTGGAACTCTCCACTGCCAACCTAGAGCAGCACTGTCGTGGGTACTCTCAGCACATGGGTGGCCAGCCCTGCCCCACAAGTTGCAGAAGGTTTTAACAGCAGCAGATGGCCAGTGACAGCCCAGGAAACTTTTGGTGGTGGACAGTGAGCCAAAATTTGTGCTGCAGTATTCCTTGGCCAGCTCTTAGGGATCTGTGAGCCAGAGGTGAGTGGTGACTGGCTATAGTGTTCTCAGGGAATTTTGCAAATTGGTTACAAGCCAGACACTAGTGCAAGAATTGAATCTTCATTAACCTTGTATAAACCACTGGCCAAATCTCTTGACTCCCTGAGACGCTGCCCTGCCCTGCTAGTACTGTATGGCCAAAGGCACTCTTAACACCGGGTCAAGAACCTGGCCCATGGACCTAAGGGTGCTCTTTTAATAGTTGAGCTTTATAGGCAGCTGGAAAGTAGAACAGGTCTAGGAGGACATGGGCCTTTTGCTAAGCTTCCCAGTTCCAATACTGGTGGCAGCCAGCCTTGGATTACAGTGAGGCCACTCTCCAGGTGTCCATGTCCAGCACAGACAGTACCCAAGCACATATAAATTTTATTTATTTATTTTTTAATTCATTTTTATTGTTAGACTTATTGGGGTGACATCTGTTAGCAAGGATGTTTCAGGCATACAATTCTACAGTGCATTGTCAACTTGATGTATAATAAAGCTTCTATTAGAAAGCTGCAGGCCTGTCAAAAGCAAGGATTAAATTGGCCTGCATGGGAGCTCCTCTAAAGAGACACCAGAAACAACATACCCAGAAGCCAACTTCATATCACGCCAGAGCACTACATGGTGTGCCCCACAAGAGGCACATTTAAGGGTGGGCTTCAACAGGCACAGGAGCCCATGGGGGTGAATACCTCACAGAGATATCAGCTCCCACACAGCCACTTATACACTGTGGACCTAGCCCATTCTCACAGTCTGACAGCCTGGGAATCAATCCCACATGGATGTGTCAAAAGCAATCAAGGCTCAACTGCAATGGGAATATACCCACAACACACTCAAGGGACACTCCTGGAATACACACACTGGAGATTCTGGAGACTGTGCAATTACACCATATGAAATACGTACTACATATGGCCACTGAGAGACACAGGCCATATACCTAATAAATAGAAGCAATCACAGGCAGCCAGAATGAGGAAACAGAAAAGAATTCACAAATAAAAGAACAGAAGAAACCGTAAGAAATGAAACTAAATGAAATAGAGGCAACCAACCCACCAGAGACAGAGTTTAATACACTGGTTAAAAGAATGCTTAAGAAACTCAGTACAAATTTCAAAAAAGTGGTAGTAAGTATAAAAGACAAAGAAATAATAAAAAATAACCTGTCAGGAATAAAGAATACAATAACTAAAATGAATAATCCCCTAGGAAAAAACAACAGCTAATTAGAAGAAGCAGAGAATTAAGTCATCAGTTAAGAATACAAGTTAGCCGAATACACCAAATCAAAACAACAACAAATGAAAATAGTTTAAGAGAGCTATGTGACAAAATCAAGCATAACAACATTCATATTATAAGATTATCAGAAGGAGAAGAGAGGAAGCAAGTGATTGAGAACATATTTGAAGAAATAATGACTGAAAACTTCCTTCACTAAGAGAAGAAAATAGTCATACAAGCCCAGGAAGTACAGAGAGTCCTAAATAAGATGAACACAGACAGGCTCACACCAAGACTCATCATAATTAAAAAGCAAAGGTTAAAGACAAGGAGATAATCCTAAAAATAGCAAAAGAATGACAAGTTATTTACAAGAAGCTCCCTTAAGACTATCAGCTGATTTTTCAACAGAAACTTGGCAGGCAAGGAATATTAAAAGTGATGAAAAACAAGGGACTACAACCAAGACTGCTTTACCCAGCAAGGCTATCACTTATAATTTAATAAGAGATTAAGCATATTCCAGACAAAGAAAAGCTAAACTACTTCATTACAATCAAGCCAGTATTACAAGAAATATTAAAAGGACTTCGTTAAGCAAAAGAAAGGAGTAAAAAAATACATTTGAAGATAAAAATATGAATAATAAAATGGCAATAACTTTGTACCTATCAATAACCACTTTAAATATAAAAGCATTAAATTTTGCAATCAAAAAGCATAGAGTACCTCAATAGATAAGAAAACAAGACCTAAGCATATGCTGCTTACAAGAGAAACACAAAAATTTGAAAGACACACACACATTCTGAAAGTAAATGAATGAAAAAAATATTTTGGACCAATAAAAATGAGAAAAAACCTGAAGTAACAATAACTTGTATTGAAGAAAATAAATTTTAATAGCAAAGACTACAATAAGAAATAAAAAAGGACATTACATAATAGAAAAGGGATCAATCTAACTAGAAGACATTATGCTAGTAAATATTTATGCACGCAACATAGGAACACCTAAATGTATAAAGCAAATATTGACTGACAGAAAGGCAGCTATTAATAGTAACCCAATTATAGTAGGTGATTTTTAACATTCCACTTACACTACTCCACAGACCTCCTATAGAGAATATCAATGCAGAAATAGTGGCTTTAAATGACACACTATTCCTGAAAATTTTCATTGGTATTTTTAGAGCGTTTCATCTCAAACCAGCAGTATTGACATTGTTTTCAAGTGCACATGTGACATTTTTCAAGATAGACCATAATGTGGGGCCACAGAATAAGTCTCATTAAATTTAGGGAGATTTAAATTATATTAAGGGTCTTCCCTGACCACAGTGGTATGAAACTAGAAATAAATTATAAGTGGGGGAGGAAACTAAAAAACACAAATGGAGACTAAATACCATGCTACTTCAACAATAAGAACAAAAAAATAAATCAAAGGATATCATGAGACAGACAAAAATGAAAACCCAATGACCCAAAATCTATGAGACCCAGTGAAAGCAGTCATAAGAGGAAAATTCATAGCAATGAACACCTACCTAAAGAAACAAACAAACAAAAAAATCTCAAATAAACCATTTAACTTTACAGCTAAGAGAACTGGGAAATGAACAGAAAACAAATCCCAGAGTACAAGAAAGACAATAATAAATATCACAGTGGAAATAAACAAAATAGAGACTAAAAAGGACTGAAAAGATAAATCGACAAACCTATAACCAGAATTATCAATAAAAACGAGTGAAAACCCAAATAAACTAAATCAGAAGTGAAGGAAAAGTAGTGACAATGAACACCACAGAGGAAAAAAATTCTATGAGCAACTATACACCAATAAATTGAACATCTGGAAGAATTGGATAAACTTCTAGAAGCATGCCATCTTCCAAAGCTTAATCAAGAAGAAACAGAAAATCTGAACAGACTGAAAATTACCGACAAAATCCCATCAGTAGTGAACAAGCTCACAACAAACAAAAGTTCTGGACCAGATGGCTTCACAGGCAAATTTTAACAAACATTCAGAAAAAAATTAACTTATTCTGGTCAAACTATTCCTCCCCCAAAAAAAAATTTCAAGAGAAGAAAAGGTTCCCTAGCTCATTTCATGCCGCTAGGATTATCCTGATTCCAAAACCAAAGACATTACAGATTCTTTATAAATTCTATTCCTATTGATATTGATTCAACTTTGTATTTCCTTGTCCCTCAAAGCAAATTCTTATATTACAGAAAAAGAAAACTATAGGCTGATATTCCTAATGAATATAGATGCAAAAACCTCAACAAAATATTACCAAACTGAATTCAGCAATATATTTTAAAAGATCACACACCATGATCAAGGTAGATTCATCCCTGGTTTATAAAGTTTGTTCAATTTCCACAAGTCAATTAACGTGATACGCCACATCAACAAAATGAAAAATAAAAATCATATGGTCAAATCAAGATACAGAAAAAACACTTCAAAAAAATCCAGCATTCATTTATGATAAAAACTCTCAGCAAAGTGGGAATAGAGAGATTATACCTCCATATCATAAAGGCCATATATGACAAACCCATAGCTAATATGACACTCAATGAAAAAAGCTAAAAGCATTCCCCTTAAAATCAGCAACAACACAAGGATGTGCATTTTCACCACTGTTTTTCAACATAGTACTAGACATCCTAGCCACAGCAATTCACATAAAGAAAAAAAATGCATTCAAATAGAAATGAAAAAGTAAAACTGTCATTATTTGCAGATGATAATATTACATAGAGAGATCCCTGAAGATTACCCCCAAAACTATTAAAACTGATAAAATAAATTTTGTAAAGTAGCAGAGTATAAAATTATTATTCAAAAATCAGTTAAATTTTTATACAAGAATCTATCAGAAAGACAAATTTTAAAAGTCCTATTTACATTGCATCAAAAATATCCTTAGAAATAAGTTTCACCAAAGAAGTAAAAGACCTGTACTCAGAAAATTATAAGACATTGAAGAAAGCAATTAAAGAAGATACAAATAAATGGAAACATACTATGCTCATAGATTGGGAGAAGAATTAATATGGTTAAACTGTTCATACTACCCAAAGCAATCTATAAATTCAATACAATCTATTTCAAAATAACTTTGGCATTTTTCACAGAACTAGAATAAATAATCCTAAAATTTACATAGAACCATAAAATACCCCCAAAAGCCATGACATTTTTGAGAAAAAAGAAGAAAGGTAGAGTACACACTGATATTAAATTATCATTAAATGTCATAGTAATCAAAATAGCATTGTATTGGACTAAAAACAGACACATAAATCAATGGAACATAATAGAGAGCCCAGAAATAAATTCATGCCTATATGGTCATTTAATCTGACAAAGTTGGCAAGAATTTACAATGGGGTAGAGAGAGTATATATAAAAAAATGGTGCTGGAAAAACTGGACAGATGCATGCAAAAAATAAAACTGTACCATCTTCCTAGTCTATTTATAAGAATAAACTCAGACTGGATTAAAGACTTAAATGTATGCCTGAAACCTATGTAATCCTTGCTACCAGATGTCACCCCAATAAGTCTAACAATAAAAATGAATATAAAAAAAATAAAGACTTAAATGTAAAACCCAAAATCATAAAACTACTACAAGAAAATATAGGAAGTAAACTCTCAGAAATTAGCCTTAGTAACAGTTTTAGTGATATATTTCCTGAGGCAAGGGGAACAAAATAAAAATTAAATGGAACTACACTAAAAAGCTTTTCTTACAACAAATGAAACCATTAAAAAATTTAAAAAATATCCTACTGAATGCGAGAATATATTTGCAGTGATACTTCTGATAGGAATTAATATCCAAAATTAATAAAACTTCATACAACTCAACACACACAAAAAAGAAATATTAATTCAATTAAAAAATGGGCAGATGATATGAATAGGCATTTCTACAAACAGGACATAGAAATGACTAATAGGGATATGAAAAGTGCTCAACATTACTAACCATCAGAGCGATGCTAATTAAAACCACAATGAGGTACCACTTCATGAATGTCAGAATGGCTATCATCAATAAATCAACAAACAACAAATGTTGACAAGGATATATTTAAAAAAAGAAACCTTTATGCACTCTTGATGGGATTGTAAAGTGGTGCAGCTACTATGAAAAACAGTATGAAGTTTCCTCAGAAACTTAAAAATAAAACTACTTTATGACCCAGTAATTCCTCTCTTGGGAATTTATCCAAAGAAATCCAAAACACTAGTTTGAAAAAATATATACACTCCTATGTTCATGGCAGTGATATTCACGATAGTAAAAAAATGAAAAGCAAAACAAAACTATCCATCTAATAAAGGATTAGATAAAGAAATTGTACATTTATACAATGATGTATTACTCTGCCATGAGTGAAATTAAAATCATATCATTTGCAATAACATGTATGGACCTAGGGGGTATTATGCTAAGTAAAATATGAGGGCTGTCCAGAAAGTATCAAGCCATGCAGTATGAAAAATAAGGGCATTTATGGCTAAATTTTTTTCTGGACAACCTTTGTGAGTCGGACTGAGAAAGAAAAATACCATATGATTTCAATTAGATGTAAAATCTAAACATAATAAGTGAACAAACAAAACAGAAATGGACAGACAGATACAGAGAACAAACTGATGGTTGCTAGGTGAGAGGGGATTAGGAAGTACAAGTTGGTAACACAAAATAGTCATCAGGATGTGAAATATAGTGTGAGAAATATACTCAATAATGTGAAAACTACATACCATGTCAAATGGGTACTAGAATTTTGGGGGGATCACTTCATAAATTATATGTCTAAGCACTATGCTGAACACCTGAAACTAATATAAAATAATATTGAATGTCAATTATAATTTAGAAAATATATATAGTCAAGGATATAAAGTACAGCATAGGAAATATAGTCAATGATATTGTAATTGTTATGTAGGGTGTCAGGTAGTAGACTTGTTGGGATTATCACTTCATGAGGTATATAAATATCTAATCATTATTTTGTTTTGTACACCTGAAACTAATAAAAATAATGATAAAAAGTAAAGGTAAAAATACCATTATGAATCCTTCTATGATCTAACCTATGCCTACCTCTTAAGCTCTCTTCCATATTGTAAACCTCAAGAAGCTTCCACCCCCAAATTTGTTATGTTAACCATACTGAAGTACCTGGAATTATCTGTTTGAAACCTAATTTCCTTTACCTATACAATGTACTATTTTTAGACACTCCTTCCACACTGATTCCTTCCCTTTTTCAGTTTGGTTTAAAAAGTTCCATTCATCTTTTGCAGTTCCATTCAGTGATGAATTACTACTGTATGAAGCCTTTCCTCATCTTTACAGAGGCATGCAAATTGATCTGTCAATTTCAGAGGCCTCCTTTGTTATTATAAAAGGGCTGTCACCAGCATAAATTGCTAATGACGGTCTTCTATCTCCAATTACACACCTGATTTAATATCTGTTTACTTCCATTCTCAGTCTAAGAATAACTCAAAATATCAAGTGTCATGAATGTTTGAGTTGGAAAATTTGGGGGAATATTTATTTTGTTTAGCATAATATCCAGAAGTGGTTTTTCAATATTTTGGTAAGTTAACAGGATAATATTGCTTTAGTTTCTTCCTTAAAATGTTCTACTAGAGTATAGCAGGGCATTATGATTAGGCTGACCAGATGTACCATTTTAAACAGGACTAAAAACAATGGTACTTTCCCATTTCAAATGGTACGTATATCAGCCTACTGACACCTTGAATTTAGCCCAGTGAGACTAGGCTGACCATGTGTACCACTTGAAACAGGACAGTACTATTGTTTTCTTCCTTGTTTAAAATAGTATGCCTGGTCAGACTATTTATGACTTAATTTGCTCAGCTCCTTCACTCATTTCTTATGTTTCATATCTGTAACAGAATAATCTGGATACTCAATTTTTTTCTAGGTTATATAACTAGAAAAAATTCCAAATCTACAGGTATTTATGTGTCTAAGCCCATATCAATCACTAATTACACATTTTTTTTTACAAATATCATCATCAAATTCAAATATGTAGATATCTGAAGAGGCTAAGCATTCATTCTTTGAATGCTTGATAAAACTCATTGGTGAGACCGCCTGGTCTAGGGATTTTGCCTTTGGGAAGGTTTTGGATGATTGTTTCAATTTCTTTACTATTGATTCATCTATTTAGACTATCCATTTCTTCTTGGCTCAGTCTAGGTAGACTATATGTTTAGAAACTTGTCCATTTCTTTTAGGCTGCTACATTTGGTGGCGTATAATCCTTCATAATATTTTCTTATGATCCTTTGTATTTCTGTGATATCTATCATAATTTCTTCCCTTTCATTTATAATTATGGTTATTTGTGTCCTTTCTTTTCATCCTTTGATTGGCTTAGACTGAGGTTTGTCAATTTTATTGATTTTTGCAAAGAACCAGTTCTTTGTTGCATTAATTGTTCCTATTATCTTTCTGTTCTCCATTTCATTTAGCTCTGCTTTAAATTTAATTATAGCCTTCCTTTCACTAGCTTTGAGGGTTTTTGTTGTTGCTGTTGTTGTTGTTGTTGTTGTTCTTCTTCTTCTTCTTCTTTTTAAAGATGGGATGTTAGTATGTTTCCTTGTGATTTTTCTTCTATAAAATGGGAAAAGTAGATATAACACCCATATGAATCAATTCCAATCCTGGGTATTTATCCAAAGAAATTCAAACCAATATTTTGAAAAAAAATATATGCACCCCTATGTTTACTACAGTGTTATTCATAATAGCCAACATATGGAAACAACAAAAATGCCCATCAGTAGATGACTGGATAAGAAATTGTGATACATATATACAATAAAGAATTGTCTGGAAATCGATGACAGCTTTGATGGTCATTCCTGAAAAAGAGTTCCAAAATTGTTTTGAACAGTGGTGTTGATGCATAGCTTCCCAAGGGGAATACTTCGAAAGTGACTGTAGTGATTTTCAGCAATGAGGTATGTAGCACTTTTTCTAGGATGAGTTTATGAAATTAATTATCTGACCTTGTGTGTCCTTGAAACATTTCTTTCAGGTTTTTCCATTTACCCTCTCTACAAAACCTGCTAGGATAGTCACTCTACTAAATTTCCATACCCCCTTACCGTTTTTTTTTCCTCTTTAAATTTAAAACAGATGGCTTTCTCATCTCCTAATATTTATCTTCTTCAAGATACTCCAGTACTCAGAGATATATCCTGATTTTATGTATAGTTCTTTTTTTTCTTGGGAATTGTTTTATTGAATATGTAATCATTTGGGTAAATTTGTATCTCCCTTTTTAGTATTTATAAGAGAGCCCCTGCCACTTGTGTTATTGCTATTCTTGGCATTGATGTTGTTGAAAGATCGTGTCTCATTGCAGAAGTAGCATTTGATTTAGAATTTTAAGGACAAAGAACTTATTTACTTCATATGCTGATGAGAAAGTAAAAGAAGAGCATCTTTGATGGAGGAATAGGTATGTGCCAACAGACAGAGATGAAAAATCTCAGGGTGCTTATGTATTACAGTGAATCATTATACTTTCCTGGATCATGGGAACTTAAGGACAGGCCTAAGTGATACTTTTGCAAAGATAGTTTGAGACAGCAGTGGGCAGGTAAATGTATAACAACTGGCACTAGGTGTTGGAGGTGAGAACAGGAATTCCTGATTAGTAGCATTTGCCAGTTTTCAGAATTTGCCAATTTTAAACCATCAATATAACTTCACTGAATGCAGAGTTGGGAGCTACGCACAGTCAGCTCCAGGTATGGGTCAATTCAAGTAGGTCCCTAGTTGATGTCATTTCAAACAGGCCTTCTTATAAGGACTAGTAATTATCTCAGTACCTAAAATAAGAGGTTCTTTTTTCTAACACATATCGTCTCATTTCAGTTTGCACTGGGTGCTTTAGATTCCTCTGTGAGGTAGTAATTTTCAGAATTGTCTGTTAGTCTCAATTCAATTTATTCAGATTAATGAATGCATGAATTCACTATGGAAAATGCCCGTCAAAAGCCAACAGTTTTTCTGAGCCTACCTTTTAGATAAGGATGCTGTCAAAGGCTGGATCATTTAAAAATAAAGAGAAAATTACTGGGGTCAGAATTTATGTAAACCCAAAGCAATTATTCTTTGTATATTTCTAAACAGGATTTGGGAACCACTCTAAAGAGAAAAGGTAATTACTTAAATGAAGAAGGAAGAGTTTCTAGAATTATTGAAAGTAACTCAACACGTATAGTATTGATAGACTCTAAATACTTGTTCTACTCAGTAATTATGATCATTTCATAATATAGTAGACTTTCAGTTAGCTGGAACCCATAGGGATCAATAGATACTGGATAAATATATAGAATCTTTGTTAACTTAAACTCAAGCTACTGGCACTCTCAAGCAATCAGCAAAACCTCAAGCAACCAGCAGAAATTTTTGCCAGTTGCTTGAGATAGTGCTAGTTGCTTGAGTTCCAGGTAATGAAGA
>PVJL010019373.1:0-13991 GCA_004026885.1 Lyroderma lyra | reverse complement strand
TCAAAGATAAAGACCATATGGTCATTTCAATTGATGCAGAAAAAGCTTTCGACAAGGTACAACATCCATTTATGATCAAAACACTAAATAAAATAGGTATAGAAGGAAAGTATCTCAACATAATAAAGGCCATATATGAGAGACCTTCGGCTAACATCATACTGAATGGGGAAAAGCTGAAACCTATTCCCCTAAAATCGGGAACAAGACAGGGATACCCACTGTCACCATTGTTATTTAATATAGTCCTGGAAGTTCTAGCCACGGCAATCAGGCAAGAGAAAGGAATCAAAGTATCCATATTGGGAAAGAAGAGGTCAAATTGTCACTATTTGCGGATGACATGATCCTTTATATTAAAAATTCTAAGATTCCACCAGGAAACTATTAGAAACAATTAATGAATATAGTAAAGTTGCAGGATACAAAATCAATGTACAAAAATCAACGGCATTCCTTTATATAAACAACGAATCCACAGCAAATGAAATGAGGGAGTCAATTCCTTTTGCTATCACAACAAAAAGAATGAAGTACCTGGGAATTAACTTAACAAAGAACGTGACAGACTTATACACAGAAAACTATAAGACACTTTTGAAAGAAATTGAAACAGACTTTAAGAGGTGGAAAAATATCCCCTGTTCATGGATAGGAAGACTTAACATTGTTAAAATGGCCATTCTGCCCAAAGCAATCTACAGATTTAATGCAATACCCATTAAAATCTCACAATCATACTTTCATGAAATAGATAAAAGAATCATTAGATTTATATGGAACCATAAAAGACCTCGAATTCCCAAGCAATAGTACATAAAAAGAACAAGGCTGGTGGCTTTACGCTTCCTGACTTCTATTTATATTACAAAGCATCAATAGTCAAAACAGCTTGGTACTGGCAGAAGGACAGAAATAGAGACAATGGAATAGAACTGAAAACCCAGAAATAAACCCACAAATATATGGACAAATAATTTTCAATAAAGGAGCAAAAAACATACAATGGACAAAAGACAGCCTTTTTAGTAGGTAGTGCTGGGAAAACTGGAAAAACTTACGCAAAAGAATGAACCTGAGCTGTGAACTCTCTCCATCTACAAAAATTAACTCAAAATAGATTAAAGACCTTCATATAAGACCTGCAACAATAAACTGTATAGAAGAAGACACTTGTACTAAACTTATAGACCTAGGACTCAAGGAAGATTTCATGAACCTGTCCTCAAAGGCAAGGGAAGTAAAAGCAAAAATAAATGAATGGGACTATATCAAACTAAAAAGCTTCTGCACAGCAAAAGAAACCATCAACAAGGCAAAGAGACAGCCAACTGAGTGGGAGAAAATATTTGGCAATAACGCATCAGATAAGGGTCTAATATCTAAAATATATAAAGCACTAATAAGACTTAACAACAAAAAAAAAAGAAACCCAATTGAAAAGTGGGCAGAAGAACTAAACAGACAATTCTCCCACGAAGAAATACAAATGGCCAGCAGACATATGAAAAAATGCTCATCCTCATTAGCTATCAGGGAAATGCAAGTCAAAACCACAATGAGATACCTCCTCACACCTGTGAGAATGGCTGTTATCAACAAGACAAGGAATAACAAGTGCTGGAGAGGATGTGGAGAAAAAGGAACTCTGGTACACTGCTGGTGGGAGTGTAAACTGGTACAACCACTGTGGAAGGCAGTGTGGAGGTTCCTCAGAAAATTGGGAATGGAGTTACCATTTGACCCAGCACTCCCCCTTCTGGGGATCTACCCAAAGAACTTGAAAACCTTTGTCCACAAAGACTTATGTTCCCCAATGTTCATCGCAGCACTGTTCACAGTGGCCAAAACATGGAAACAACCAAAGTACCCTGCGACAGATGACTGGATAAAGAAGCTGTGGTACATATACCCAATGGAATATTACTCAGCTGTAAGAAAAGATGAAATATTGCCATTTGTGACAAAATGGCTGGACCTGGAGATCACCATGCTAAGTGAAATAAGCCAGACAGAAAAAAAAAGAACTGCATGATTTCACTCATATGCGGAATATAAAACTGAAAGCAAAGAAAAAAAGAAATGAACAAACAAATAACCCATGGACACAATCAATAGTTTAATGTTTATTTGGGGACGAGTGGGTTAGGGAGGGGAGAAAGGGGAGGGGGTGGGAGAGGAGGGAGGAAGATAAATATAAGGTGATGGAAAGAGAAGTCACATTAGGTGGTGAACTTATTATACAACAAGTTGACAATGCACTGTAGAATTGTATGCCTGAAATCTATGTAATCCTTGCTAACAGATGTCACCTCAATAAGTCTAACATTAAAAATGAATTTAAAAAAATGGATAATTTAAAAAAAAAAAAAGAATGAGGATATGCTGAATATCTTTGTGCCTGGTCAGATTGGGGCCTGCTTGGGTTTCTTGTGCTGGGGGTTGGAGATTTGCTGGTAACCCTTTGCTCATCAGGTTAATGGTCTGCTGGGTACTGTCTTTGTGATGTTAGGTGTCTGTTTGAGTTCTTATTCCTGGTCAGGTTCCAGATCTTCAGGATTCCCTGTGCTTTTCAAGTTTAGCTTATGCCTGAAGTCTTTATGTTGGTCCAAGTTAAGGTCAGTGAGTTTTCTCTCTTTTGGTCTGGTTGGCGTCATTAGGGCGTCTCGGTGCTGGACAGTTTGGGGTTCTGCTCAGTGTCTCTGTTCTGGTCAGGTGGAGGTCTTCTGGGGTTTTCTGTGCTGATTAGTTTGGCGTCAATCTGAAGTTTTCTGTTCTGGTCAGGTTTGAGGACTTCTATGGGTTTTTATACTGATCTAGTGTGGGATCTTTCTAGGCTATTTGTGGTCATGTTCTTAGAGGTCAGGCTGGCGTCTCCATGTTGGACAAATTTCAGGTATGTTTGGGGTTTCTGTGCTGGTCAGTTTGGAATTCTGTGTAGGGTCTTTGTACGCAGTCAGTTTGGGGTTTTACCTATGGTCTCTGTGCTGGTGAGTTTGGAGATTGCCTGGGGTTTCTGTGCTGGTCAATTTTGAAGTTTGCCTGGGGTCTCTGTGCTTTCCATGTTGGGGGATTGCCTTGGATCTCTGTGCTGGTCAGGTTGGGTGTCTGCCTGAGTTTTCTGTGCCTAGTCATGTTTCTCTGCTGGTCAGTATGGGGATATTATCAGTGTCTCTGTACACAGTGAAGTTGAGGATTTATCTGGGGTCTCTGTGTGGGTAAGATTGGAAATTGCCTGGATCTCTGTGCTAGTGAATTCTAAGGTCTGCATGTGTTGTCCGTGCTTGTCATGTTGGGGGTCTACCTTCAGTCTCTGTGCTACTCAAGGTTTGTGTCTTTTTGAGTACTCTGTGGCTGGTCACCTTGAGAATCTGCTTTGGGTCTATTTGCTGGTATGGTTATGGGTTGACCAGGGGTGTATGTGCTTGTCATTTCAGGGGCCCTTTTGGTGTCTATGTGCCCAGTAATGATAAAGGTCTCCCTGGGGTCTGTGTGCTGGTCAGGTTGACATTCTGGTTTGATCTTCCTGCTGCTCAGGTTGCAGGATTCTGGGTACTCTTCTGGTCAGGTTGGGGATTTGCTAGTGATTTTTTATTGGTCAGGTTAGCGGTCTACTAGGGATCTGTAACTCATCAAGTTGGGGGTCCACCAATGGTGTCTATTCTCATTAGAATTAGGGGTTGTCGAGAAAATCTCTGCTGGTTAATTTGCGGGTCTGTGGGGCTCTGTGCTGGTCAGGTTTGACGTTTTTCAGATTTCTGTGCTGGCTGGTCATGTTGGGGTTCTGAGAAGGGTCTCTGTAATGGTCAGATTGTGGATCATATTGGGCTTTTTGTTCCCAGTCATGTTAAGATTATGTCTGTAATGCTTAGGTTGGTGTTCTGCCTGAGTTCTCTGCTGCACAAGGTTGGAAATCTGCTGGGAGTCTCTGTACTGGTCAGGTTTGGGGTCTGATTGGATCTCTACTGATGTTGTTGAGAAAATGGTAGGGTACTCTGTAGGTGAGTTTCAGGGTCAGCAAGGTTCTCTTTGCTTTTTATGTTCCAGATCTGCTGGAGGCTCTTTGACCTTGATTGTGTGCTTTGATATCTGTGATGGTCAGTAACAGGGAAGCTAGGGGTCTGTGTTTTCAGGTGGGTAATAATTGGCCAGGGTTCTCTGTGCTAGTTATGATGGAGGTCATCTCAAGCTCTCCGTGCTTGTCACATTGAGTGTCTGCCTGCATATTTAGTGCTGGTCTGGTTAGGGGTCTTCTGAAGATCTTTGTGCTCAGTGAGTTTGGGGGACTGCTTTTGGTGTATGTGCAAGTCAGTTCTGAGGTCTTCTTGGGTCTCTGTGCTGGACACAGAGATATCTACCTGGAAACTCTGTTTTGGTCAGGTTGAAGGTCTGCTCAGGGTCTGTGTTCTTTTCAGTTTGAGAACTGTCAGGTGTTTCTTTGCTGGTCCAGTTGGGGACATGCTTGGGCCCCTGTGCTTGTCATGTTCAGTTTGTGCTTGAGGTCTCTTTTTGGTCTTTTGAGGTCAGTAGGGGGTCTTGGTTCTGGTCAGGTTAGGGTCAGTTGAGGTGGCTGTGCTGGGCAGGTTGTTGTTCTGCTGGAATTCTGTGTTCCAAGCCACATTTGGTATCTGCCTCCTGTTGGTCATGGTAACATTTGGGGTCTTCTGGGGTCTCTCCGCTGGTCTCAGGTATGCCTGGCTTCTGTGTACTGGCCACGTTGAAGTCTGCATTGGGAGCTCTTTTCTAGTCAGGTTGGGGTTATGCTGGGGCTGCTTGTGGTTGTCAGGTTTGAGGTCTGATGGGGCGCTCTGTGATGGTCACGTTGGGGTTCTGCCAAAAGTTTCTGTGTTAGTCATTTAGGGGTTCTGTCATAGTTCTCTGTGCTGGTTAGGATGGGGATGTGCTATAGATTTTCTTGTCTGTTCAGGTTGAGGTTCTGTTTGGAATATCTTTGCTAATCCGTTTGGCAATTTTCTGGGGTCTCTTCTGCTCAGCTTAATCGACTGCTGAGTACTGTGCGTGTCATGTTCAGTGTCTGCTGGGGACCCTTTTCATGATAAGGTTCCAGGTCTGCAGGATTCCCTGTAGTTGTCTTGTTGAGATTCTGCACGAGTTCTCTGTGTTGTCAAGTTTGAGGTCGATGAAGTGTCTCTGTTTTATTAAGTTTGAGATCTGTTGGGGGTAACTGTAATGGATAGGTTGGGGTTCTGCTCAGTGTGTCTGTTCTGGTCAAATTGAGGTCTTCTGGGAGTTTCTGTGCTGATTAGTTTGGCATCCTGCTGGGGTTCTGTTTTCTGGTCAGGTTTGGGGTCGTTTATGGGACTTTGGGCTGGTCATATTGGTGGTCTTCCTGGGATCTCTGTGGTTGTGAAAGTGGAGGTTTACCTGGGGTCACTGTGCTAGACATTTTTGAAGTCTGCCAAGGATCTCTATGTTTCTCTCGTTGAGGGTCTGGATTGGGTCTTTGTGTTGGTCAGGCTGAGCTTTCCTGGGGTTTTCTGTGATAATTAGATTGGCATCTTGCTGGGGTTCTGTGATCCAGTCAGGTTCAGCGTCTTCTATAGGTCTTTGTGCTGGTTAGGTTGGGGGCCTTCCTGGGTGCCCTGTGGTCGTGAGCTTGGTGGTCTACCAGTGCTTTAATCTTTTTGCTGTTCAAGTCACAGAAAGGCTACTGGTCTGTGTTCCCAGTCAGATGGGATTTGGTCAGGGATCTTTCTGCTAGTCAGATTGGAGGTCATCTCAGGGTCTCTCTGCTGGTCAGATTGGGTGTCTTCTGAGGAATTTGTGCTGACCAGGAAAGGAGTCTTCTGGGGATTGCTGTGCTCAATGAATTTTGGTCTCTGTCCTGGTCATATTTGAAGTCTGCTTAGCTCTCCATGCTGGTCACAGTGATATCTGCCTAGGGATTTGGTTTTGGTTTGGTTGCAGTCTGCTTGTGGTCTGTGTGCTCTTCAGGTTGGGGATCTGTCAGGTGTCTTTTTGCTGGTCCACTTGGGGATCTGCTGAAGTATCCGTGCTGGTCATGTTTTTCCACCTGGGATTTCTGTGCTGATCAGATTGGGAGTCTGCAGGGAATGTTTGCTGGTTATGTTTGGTGTCAGCCTGGGGTCTCTGTACTGGTCAGCGTGGGTGTCTGCCTAAAGTCTCTGTGCTGGCCTGGATTGGAGTCTGTTGGGGGTGGGGCGTAATACTGTTGGTAGTGTTGGTGCTCTTCTTGGGGTCTTTATGGCATGTCAATTTTTGGGTTTTTTTTTTTTTGAGGTTTTGTGCTTGTCGGGGTGGGGATCAGCCTGCGGTCATTTTGCTGGTAAATTTGGAAGTCTCCTGGTGTCTCTGTTGTCACTTAGTGTCTGGCTCGGATCTTTATGCTTGTCATGTTGAAGGTATCCATGGGAACATATTGCTGGTTAGGTTGGAGAACTTTTTGAACTGTCTTATGGTCAGGTTTGGTTACTGATGGGGTACTGTGCCTAGCAGGTCTGGGGTCTTCTGAGCGTGTCTTTGCCTGTCAGATTGCAGATCTGCTGGGGTCTCTGTGTTGTCATGTTGGGTGTCTGCCTACTGTCTTCATCCTGGTCAGGTTGGAGGTTGGCTGTTCGTCTCTGGGCTGGTAAGGTTTTAGGTTTGCTGAAAATCTCTTTGCTGGTGAGTACTGGGAAGTGCTGGGAATTTCTGAACTATTCAGCTTATGAGTTTTCTGGACGTCTCTATGTTAGTGAGGTTGGAGGTCTGCCAGGGGACTCTGTGTTGGTTATGTTAGGGGTGTGCTGGAAGTCTCTGTTTTCAGTCACATTTGGAATCTGCCTGAGATCTGTTCTGGTCAAGTTCAGGGTCTGCTGGTGTCTTTCCGCTGATCTTCTGTGTGCCTTAAGTGTCTCTTATTTTCAAGGTGAACGTTGGCATAATGGCTCTGTGTTTCTCAGTTTTAAGATCTGCTGGGGCTTCCAGTGATCACAGGTTTGTGGTCTGCTGAATCTCTCTGTGATGGTCAGGTTGTGGGTCTGCCAGGAGCCTCTATGCTGGACATTTGGGGGTTCTATCAGGGTTCTCTGTGCTTACTAAGATTAGGATGTCCTGAAGATCTCTTTCCCTGGTCATGGTAGTAGTGTTTTGGTATATCTGTGTTGGTCTGTTTGGAGATTTGCTGAAGTAGCACTTCTCATGAGGTTAATGGACTGCACTTTATTGGGCATGTCAGGTTGGGTGTATGCTGTGGGTCTCTTTTTTGGTTAGATTTCAGGTCTGCAGCAGTTTCTGTGTTTGTCATGTTAAGTTTCTGCCTAAGGTCTGTATACTAGTCAAGTTTGAGGTCAGTCTGTGCTCTCTGTACTGGTCAGCTTGGGATCAGTTGGGGGTCTGTGCTGAACAGGTTGGGATGCTTCTGGGTTCTCTGTTCTCAGTCATATTTGCAATCTGCATGGTGTCTGCGTTGGTCAGGTTTGGAATCTGCTGGGGTGTCTCTTCTCGTCTTGGGTGTGCCTGGTGATTATGTGATGGTCAGCTTAGGGGTCTTCTGGGGATCTCTCTGTGCTTAGTGAGGTTTTTGGGCTGCCTTTAATTTCTGTCCTCGTCATGTTCGGGATCTGATTAGGTCTCTGTGATGGACACATGGAGATCACCTTGATGATTATTTTGGATCTTGTTGCAGATCTACTGAAGTTCTGTGTTCTTTTTCAGATTGAGGACCTGTAAGCTGTTTTGTTTCTGCTCCAGTTGGGGATCAGCTGAGGTTTCTGTTCTGGTCATGTTGTGTTTCTACCAGGGTCTATATCATGGTCAGATTAAGGGTCTGGATGGAGTCTGTGTGCTGGTCTGGGTGGCGGTAAGCCTAGGTTTTTTTGTACCTGGTCACATTTTATGTCTGCCATGTGCCTTTCTGTTGGCCTGGTTTTGGGTTTGCTGAGTGAAATTTTGGTGGTATGGTTGGTGATCACTCTGTCCTGGTGAGATTGCATGTCTGCCTAGTGACTTAGTGCTGGTCAGGTTAGGGATCTTCTAAGGATCTCTGCTCAGTGAGCTTTGGAGGTTGGCTTTGGTCTCTGTCCTGGTCATGTTTGGTGTCTGCTTGGGTCTCTGTGTGGTCACAGAGATATCTGCCTGGGGACTCTGTTTGGATCAGGTTGCAAGTCTTCTGGTCATCTGTGTGCTGTCCTGATTGGGGATCTCTAAGGTGATTTTTGTGTTGCTACAGTTGGTGTTTTGCTGGGAGTTTTGTGCTTGTCACATTGTGTTTCTGCATGGGGACTCTCCTGGCCACATTGGGTCTCTGCCAGAAATCTGTGTGCTGCTCAGAGTAAAGGTCAGCCTAGAGACTGTGTGCCTGCTCAGGTTTTAGGTCTGCTTGGAGTCTCTGTGCTGGTCAGGTTGGACATCTGCCTAGAGTCTTGGTGCTGGCCTTGCTTGGGACTGCTAAGTGTAATTGTTTTGGTAAGGTTAGAGGTCCTTTAGGGGTCTCTATGACAAATCAATATGGGTGTTTCAGGGATCTCTGTGGTTGTCATATATGGTGTTTTCTTGGGTTCTCTGTGCCCAGTCAAGCTGGGGTATGCCTGGGGTCTCTGTGCTAGTGTATTTGAAAGTCTACTTGTGTCTCTGTTTGTCACAGTTAGTGACTGACTCAGGTTTCTGTGCTGGTCATGTTGAAGATATGCCTGGGGACTCTGCTCTGGTAAGGATGGGGTCTGTTTTAATCTCTGCTGCTGAGGTTAGAGGACTGATGAAGTACTGTGCCTATCATGCTGGGGTTCTGCTGAGGGTGTATTTTTTGGTCAGTTCCAGGTCTTCTGTGTTCTCTGTGCTTGTCATGTTGAGTTTCTACCTTAGGTCTTTGTGTGGATCAAGTTTCAGGTTGGTGGGAATGTCTGTTCTGGTCATATTGAAATCATTCCTGAGTCTAAATATTAGGCAGGTCGTGGTTCTGCTTAGGGCCTTTATGCTGGTAAGGTTTAGGTCTCCTGGGGATTTATGTGTTGATTATAGGGTCCTGCTGAAGTTTTTTGTTCTGTTCAGGTTTGGGGTCTTATGTCGGTCTTTGAGCTGATCAGGTTGGTTGTATTTCTATGGTCATTGTAGTGGTGAGAATGGAAGTTTCGATGTGTTCTCTGTGCTGATCACTTTTGTATTCTGCCTGAGGTTTCTCTGCTGGTTAGTTTGAGGGTCTTCTTAAGATCTTTATATGCAGTGAGTTGGGGGCTTGCATGTGGTCTCTTTGCTGGTGTGGTTGGAGATAGCCTGAGGTCTCTGAGCTGGTCAATGTTGAGGTCTGCCAAGGGTCTCTGCTTGTCATGATGGGGGGCTGCCTTTGGCTCTGTGATGGTAAGATTGCGTGTCTTCCTGGGTCCTCTGTGGCTGGTCACATTGAGACTCTGCTTTAGGTCTCTGTGCACAACTGGTTATTGGTATGCTGGGGGTCTTTGTGTTGGCCAGGTTGAGGTCCTCCAGGAATCTCTATCATTGTCAGGTTATGGGTCATACTGGGATTTATGTGCCTGGTCATATTAAAGGTATTACAAGGTTGTCTGCTCCGGTTCCAGGTCTGCCTGGGGTCTCTGTTGCACAGGTTGGGGGTTGGCTGCGTCTCTATGCTAGTCAGACTTGCAGGCTTGTTGGATCTCTGGTGGTGTTTTGGGTTTTTTTTGTTTTTGTTTTTGTTTTTTTTGCCAATGTTATGGTACTTGCTGTCAATGCTGAGTTGAGTAGTGGTCATTTTGTTTTTCAAGTTGCTGGTATGCCGGAGTCTCTGTCATCATCACATTGACTGCCTACCTTAATCTCTGTCCTGGTCAGGTTAAAGAGAGTCTAGATATCTCTGGTCCAAGTCAGGTAGGAATCAGCCAGGGTGCTCTAATGCAGTCAGTTTGGAGGTCATTTTGGGGTCTCTGTGGTGGTGAGATTGGTCTTCTGCGTGGGGACTTAACTCTGGTCATATTTTGGGGGTATTTCTGTGCTCAATGAGGTTAGGAGGTGTTTTTGTTCTCACTCCTGCTCATGTTTACGGTCTGCTTAGGTCCCTGTGCTGATCACGGTAATATGTGCCTGGAGAGTCTATGCTGGACAGGTTTCAGATCTGCTGAAGTCCTGTAACCTGTCCAGGTTGGGGATGTGTCAGGTGTTTTTCTGCTGGTTCATTAGACATCTACTGGGGTTGCTGTGCTGGTAATGTGTTTTACCCTGCAGTGTCAGGACTGGTGAGATTGGAGGTCTGCTGGGAATCTGTGTACTGGTCATGCAATAGGTAGCCTGTGATCTCTGTACCTAGATGCGGTTTAGGTCAGCCTGGGGTCTCTGTGCTAGTCGATTTGGGTGTCTGCCTAGGGTCTCTGTGCTGACCTGGTTTTGGGTCTGGTGGGTATAATTGTGTTAGTAAGATGAGCAGTCCTCCTGCTGTCTCTATCACATGTCAGTCTGGGTCTTTCAGAAATGTCTCTGCTTTTCAGGTTGGGGCTCTGATTGGGGTCTTTGTGCCCAGTCATGTTGAGGATCTTCCTGGGGTGCCTGTACTGGTATATTTGAAGGTCAGCTCATGTCTTTGTAGTGATCACACTTAGTGTCGACCTTGGATCTCTGTCCTGGTCATGTAGAAGGTATGAGTGAGGACCCTGCTTGTCAAATTGGAGTCACTTTTGATCTCTTTGCTGGTCAGGAATGGGCATTAATAGGGTATTGTGCCTATCACGTTGGTGTTATGTTATGGGTCTCTTGGCTGGTCAGAATTCAGGTCTGATCTGGTCTCCATTTTTGTCAAGTTGAGTGTCTGCCTTGGGTCTCAGTCTTCGTCAGGTTGTAGGTAGTTTGGGTGTCTCTCTGCTGGTCAGGTTTTGAGTCTGTTAGTGGTTGATATGCTGGTGAGTTTTGAGGTCTGCTGGGGGTTCCTCTGCTATTCACTTTAGCCTTCTTATGAAGGTCTCTATGCTCGTCAGGTTCAAGGATTTCATGTGGTCTTTTTGCTGGCCAGAATGGTTGTCTGCCTGGGGACTCTGCTGGTCAGGTTAAGGGTCTGCTGGGGTTTTATCTTGCCTGTCATATATGGATCTGCCAGGCGGCTGTCCTGGCATGTCTTGAGACCGCTAGTGTTTTTCTGCAGGTCTTCTTTTTCCCTAGAGTCTCTGTTCTGTTCACCTCAGACATCCGCAGTGCAGGCTCTATTCCAATCAGCTTGAGGTGTTGCTGGGACTCTCTGGGATGTTCAGATTCATGGTCTGCTGGGGCTCTGTGTTATGGTCATGTTTTGCGTCTACCAGGAGTCTTTATGCAGGTCATATGGGGGTTCTGTCAGGGTTCTTTTTGGTTTTTATGATGGAAAAGTCCTGGAGACTAATATGCCAGGTCATGTTCAGAAACTGCTTGGGATATCTGTGCTGCTTTGTTTAAACTTTTCCTGGGGTCTCTCTGCTGGTCAGTTTAGTGGACTGTTGTGAACTGTACTTATCAGGTTCACTATTGGTTGAGGGTCACTTTCTTGGTAATGTTCCATATCTGCCAATGTCCTTTTGCTTTTCATGTTGAGTTTCTGCCTGAGGTTTCTGTATTGGTCATGTTTCAGGCTGGTGGAGGTCTCTCTGTTGTGGTCTGGTCAGGGTCAGTCGGGGGTTCTGTGCTGGGAGGGTTTTGGTTCAGCTGGGAGTCCCTTTGAGCAGTCACATTTGGAATCTGTCTTGTTTTTGGCCTGGTCATGGTTGGGGTGTCCTGGGGAATCTCTGCTTGTCAGTTTGGTGATCTGCACGAGGCCTCTGTTCTGGTCAGGTTGAAGGTCGGCCTAGGACTTCTTGGTGGTAAGGTTGGGGCTTTGCTAAAAGTATTTATTTGCAGTCACATTTAGAATGTGCCTGGAGATGGTCCTGGTCAGGTTGGAGTTTTGCTGATGTCTTTCTTCTGGTCTCGTATGTGTCTAAAAGCTCTGCTCTGGTCAGGATGGGAGTTTGCTGTGGCTGTTTGTGATAACCAGGTTCTGCATCTGCGGGGCATCCCTGTGATGGTCAGGTTGGGGTTATGCCAAGGATCTCTATACTAATAATTTGGGGATTATGTCAGGGTTCTCTGTGCTGCTTAGGGAAGACATGTGCTAGAGATCTTTGTGCCTTTTCAGGTTGGAGGTCTGGCTTGGGCGTCTGTGCTGGTGTCTTTGGAGATTCACTTAGGTCTGTCTGCTGGTCAGTTTAATGGATTTCTTGGTACAGTGACTGTCAGGTGTGTTGTCTGCTTGGGGTCTCTTTCCTGGCCATGTTACATATCTACTGGAATCCCTGTGTTTTTTGTGTTGAGTTTCTGCCTGAGGTCTCTGTGTTGGTAAAATTTCACATGGGTAAGTGTTCAGGTCATGTGGGCATCCATAGGGCCTCTCTGTGTGGGGAAAGTTGGGGTTCTGCTTGAGGTAATTGTGCTTGTCATGTTGAGATCTTTGGAGGTTTCTTTGCTGAAGTATTTGGGATTCCTTCTTCAGTTTTTTCTTGTGGGTAAGTTGGGGTTCTGTTCCAGGGACTTTGTGATCCTCAATTTGGTGGACTCGCTGGGGTCTCTGTTGTCGTCAGGTTGGCGGTGTAGCTGCAGACTCTGTACTGGTCAATTTTCAGGTCTGCCTGGTGTTTCTGTGCTGGTTATTTTGAAGCTATGTTCAGTGTCCTTGGTACCAGTTACGTGTGGGTTATACCTGAGGTATTTCTTCTGGAAAGGTTAAAGATTTCCTGGGGTGTTTACATTAGTCATTTTTGAAGTCTGGCTGGGGTAACAGTGCTTGTCATACTTTGGGTCTGCCTTGGGTGTTTGTGCTGCTTAAGTTGGGTGTCTGCCTGAGTTCTCTGTAGCTGGTCATATTGAGAGTCTGTCTTGTTTCTCTATGCTCATCTAAATATGGGTCTGCCAGGGTTTTATGTGCTGGTCATTTTGAGCTTCCTTAGGGTAATCTGTGTTGGTTAGGACTGGGATGTACTAAAAATCTGTGACTGGTCAGATTGGGGTTCTTCTTTTTTTAATTCATTTTTATTGTTAGACTTATTGGGGTGACATAGGTTAGCAAGGATTACATAGGTTTCAGGCATACAATTCTACAGTGCATTGCCAACTTGATGTATAATAAGTTCACCACCTAATGTGACTTCTCTTTCCATCACCTTATATTTAAATTCCCCTCCTCCCCTCCCACCCCCTCCCCATTCTCCCCTCCCTAACCCACTCATCCCCAACTAAACATTAAACTACTGATTGTGTCCATGGGCTATTTGTTTGTTCATTTCTATTTTCTTTGCTTTCAGTGTTATATTCAGCATATGAATGAAGTCATACAGTTCTTTGTTTTTTCTGTCTGGCTTATTTCACTAAGCACGATGATCTCCAGGTTCATTCATTTTGTTGCAAATGACAATATTTCATCTTTTCTTATGGCTAAGTAATATTCCATTGTGTATGTGTACCAAAGCTTCTTTATCCAGTCATCGGTCCCAGGGCACTTTGGTCGTTTCCATGTTTTGGCCACTGTGAACAGTGCTGCAATGAACATTGGGGTACATAAGCCTTAGCGGACAAAGGTTTTCAAGTTCTTTGGGTAGATCCCCAGAAGGGGGATTGCTGGGTCAAATGGTAAATCCATTCCCAATTTTCTGAGGAAACTCCACAGTGCCTTCCACAGTGGTTGTACCAGTTGGCACTCCCACCAGCAGTGTACCAGAGTCCCTTTTTCTCCACATCCTATCCAGTACTCGTTATTCATTGTCTTGTTGATAATAGCCATTCTCACAGGTGTGAGGTGGTATCTCATTGTGCTTTTGATTTGCATTTCCCTGATAGCTAATGAGAGCGGGCATTTTTTCATATGTCTGCTGGCCATTTGTATTTCTTTGTGGGAGAAGTGTCTGTTTAGTTCTTCTGCCCACTTTTCAATTGGGTTGTTTGTTTTTTTGTTGTTAAGTCTTATTAGTTCTTTATATATTTTAGATATTAGACCCTTATCTGATGCGTTATTGGCAAATATTTTCTCCCATTCAGTTGGCTGTCTCTTT
>PVJL010019372.1:0-13994 GCA_004026885.1 Lyroderma lyra | reverse complement strand
ACATGATGAAAACCAAAGACATACAACTAAGATTAATATATCTAGTATGGCTAGCATTCAAAATTGAAGGACAGATAAAGACTTCTCAGACAAGGAAAAGCTAAAGGAGTTTATCACTATGAAAACAGTACTACAAAGGACATTAAGGACTTCATTAAGATGGGAGGAGAGATGAAAGAATAGGAAAATAAGGGAAAGAGATTGAGAAGTTTAGTTTGGATGTTATAAGGCAATAATCATGGGGTTATAGAGTATAACATGGGATAGTCAATAAGGTTGCAATAACTTTGTGTGGTGTCACATGGTACTAGATTTGTTGGGGTAAAGAGAGGAGAGCTGGAGAGGTGAGTGAAAAGGGAGAAGAAATCAATATGTACAAATTCATGGTCTCAGAATAGTTACAGGGCTGTAAAATGCAGCAGAGGGCATGTAGTCAATAACATTGTAATAACTATGTAGATGTATTGGAATCAGGACTTTGTAAGTTATATAAATGACTCATCATGGTGCTGTACACCTGAAACCAGTATAACATTGTATGTAAAATATAATTGAAAAATAAAAATCCTCCAAAAAAAGCATTGCATAAAATAGTGGGAATATTTTCACTCACTATACTCAAACAAAGCTTTAATGCGAAACCAAGAAGAATTACATGGTTTACAAATTTGTAATTTTCAAAATTTTTAATTTTAAAAAATTTTAGTGGGGTGACATTGGTTAGTAAAAATTACATAGATCCCAGGTGTACAATTCTACAAATATATTCTATGTTTTGTAATATGTGTTCTTCACCCAGAGTCAGTTCTCTTTTTTTCTGTCCCTACCCCTTCTCATCCACCGCTTCCCCCCTTACCCTCAGGTAACTAATAAATTATTGACTGTGTCCATGAGTTTTATTTTTTGTTGCTTTGATTTTATGTTAAAAATTAAATTAAATTTCTCCATCCCTTTCCTTTATTTCACCCACTCTCTCATCTCTCCTCCCATCTTAAAGAAGTCCTTCTATCATTCTTTGCAGTACGAGTTTGGTGCTCATGTATTTCTTCAGCTTTTTTTTTTATCTGAACAGCTCTTTATCTGTTCTTTAAATTTGAATGCTAGCCTTGCTAGACACATTATTCTTGGTTGTAGATCCCTTGTTTTCATCAAATTAAATATTTTATGCCAATCCCTTCTGCCTGTAAATCCCTTCTGGTCTGCAAATTTTCTGGTGAGAAATCATCTGAGCATCGATTGAGTGTCCCCTTATAAGTTACTATTCGCATTTCTCTTGCTGTTTTTAAAATTTTTTCTTTTTCTTTAACTTTTGCCATTTTAGTTATGATATGTCTCAAAGTGTTCTTCTTGGGGATTATCTTGTTTGAGATTCTCTGTGCATCCTGGACTTGTAAATCTATTTCCTTCACCAGGTTAGGAAAATTTTTAGTCATCATTTCTTCAAATAATTTTTTGATCCCTTGCTTTTATTCTGTCCCTTCTGGTATACCTATTATTCTGATAATTGTACATTTGATACAGTCCCTGAGCAATCTCAATCCATCCTCATTTCTTTGGAAATTGTTATCTAACTGTTTGGCTCGGTATTTTCTGCAAATTACTGCTTTATGATTCATTGTATCTCATTTAGTGACTTTTATTCTATTCTCCATTTCAGTTAATGTAGCCATTATCTCTCTCTGATACTTTATAATTGTTTGTAAGTCTTCTTTAATACTTTTTATCTCTCTATTAAAATTATCATTTAGTTCCCTAAGCATTTTTATAACAGTTGGTATGAGCTCGGTTTATGATCGGTCATCCATCCCCATCTCATTATTTTGAGCTCCCTTTCTCTGGTTTCTTATTTTTGCAGCCTCTCTGGAGCCTCACTACTGCAGTTTTTTCGTGTTCACTGTTGATAGTGGGTGAGCAGAGTTCTGTGGGAAAGAGGCATTTGTGGCTTTGTTTTAATCCTGTGGCTCCAGAAATCATGGAGGGAATTTGGGCATGATTGTACCTTTCTGTTCTTGGTTTGCCCAATGAGTGGATTCTGCCCTTTGCTTTGAGGTCAGTCCTGTATTCTGGCCTTTCAGATCCTGCTGGTTGTGGGCCAAGAAACACAGATGCAGCTCCCTCTAATCTTTTCCTTTCTGGCCAGAGTGTTTGCGTGTGATCCTTCACCACCCAGTCGCTTCCCCTCCTCTGGGAACTGGAGTGAGGTCCAGCCTCTTCATTTTGTGGACTGGTCTTTACCTCCTAAGGCCAAAGTGAGGTGGTTGCAGTATTTCACACCCCAAGTTTAGCCCCCTTTTCCTTTGTCCCTTGGAACGACTGAGGTCTGAAGCACTCTCCCACCACCTTCTTCCTCTTCCCTCCCCCAGTGTTAGAGTTCCAAGTGGGGACCTGTGCACAACTGCATCCCCATTCTTCCCCTTTTATTTCTCCTTTATTTAACCCTCTGCCTGCCTACAGGTACCTTAATGCAATGATTGGTTTTCCTAGCTGTGATTGTGAGTTGTATAGCGGGTCCATGGTTGAGGTATAGGTGTTCTATTAGTTGTAATCTCCAGAGGAGTTTTTCAGAGGTCCCTCTCATGCATCTATTTTGTTGCCATCCCAAAACTACAAAGCAGAACAAGACATGCATAATTAAAATTAAAATCAACACCTGTAAAGGTAAAATGAAAAAAACCTAACTTCACTGCCAAAGAAATACTCTTAACAAGGAAACAATGATCCATAGAAAGTGGTTCAGGAGTACAATGGGTGACATAATTGGTAGAAAGTTAAGTGTGTTGTAATTGTATATCATATATTCAAATATTTGGAGGAAAGTTGAAATGTGGAATGGAGACATTTCCCTACATTCTTTTTTTTATCACTATGTTAGAATTTGCATATATGGCCTTATCATGTTTTTACTTCATCTCCAGCCGAATTAATGTCCAGGCCCACCACTGCCCCATTTCATAACTGTGACCTAATCCCCTCAGGTGACCCACTCAGTGTAGGGGCAGGAATCCTGTTCTCTTTCATTGTCTCCTTAGTGAAAAGTGGCCAAAAATATGGCTCACTCTGTCTTCAGTGAGGACACTGTCTTTATTCTCATAGACACATTTTTTTGAGCAGGAGCATGAGGCTTGCAAAGGGCCATGTCACCCTCTGAAGGCCCCTCTTGCTACTTAGGTTCTATGTGACTCTGTGTTTAGTCCAGTGTCCTCAGGGTTGTCCCCCATGGTGCTACATCTCCTATAAGTTAATGAGTTAAAAGAAGGAGATGTCCCATGGTAAAGACATTCATTTGCCATGCAGGGTCTCCTATAGCCTGCGTTTTGGAGGCCAGAGACATGTTATCCATATACAGTGTAAAAAACAGTTTTTGCCCAGAGAGCTTCTGCTGATGAATCAGGACGACCTAAAAGACTTGCAGATAGATCACCCCTTTGACCCTCTGAACTATTACTACCTTGGTTACCTGGAGGAAGTTGCTTTTTTCACAGTGACCTTGGGCACATATGATGGGGGCCTGGAAAGCATTATGAAGTTAGATTATCTGGTTTATGAAATCAATCCCCCTCAAAAGTTTCAAAAAGTTTGAACTCATTGTTTCTCAGTGGCAGACTACAACACAACAGGACCCACATATAGATTGGAAAACAAGGAAGACAGGGACCCCTATTTTCTCAAGCAAATACCAGTGCAGCCTCAGCGTCAGCAGTAAACTCTATCCATCCCAAAGAGGAAATATGAAGGGACGTATTATAACTGCACATTCAAGATATACTCTACACCACAGTGTGTGAACATGTACCAATTACCTGAGAAGTATGGATAGTTTAACTTCATGTACAAAAGTCTTGATATAAAGTACTACATTGGCATCATGATTATTTATAATAACAGATAACTAACTACTATGGACAACTATGGAATGGCAGGGAGTCCATATTTTCAATATTTTTAACCAATCATCTATCAACTTCTTTGGCCACATTCAGCCTGATTAGATTTGGGCCACATAAACTTATTTTTATCCAATAGTATATAGTCCATACTAAACTAAAATTTTTGTCATGCTGGGTCATCTGGGCTGACATTATTTATTGTTAGCTATTATAAAAGTTCAACAGATTGGGAGAATTTTTGTGTGTTGTATGATGAAAAAACTTGTGTTTCCCACAGAAGGACGGCATGCATTATGTGCTGATAACCTGTGTTGGCAGAACTCTTCAGTAACTGTTTCTTTTAACACACACAATACATAGTTGTGTGTGTGTGTGTGTGTGTGTGTGTGTGTGTGTGTGTGTGACCAACATCCTACCTGTACATGAGTGATATCATGTATACAAATAGAAGCATGTTAGTGGCATGATGTGAAGACTATGTACTAAGTGAATGTGAGCAGCGTGACCGTGGATTTTTCAAACATTTTTATAGCAATACATGCTGTAATAGTGACTGTAGTTTGGCACCTGGAAGCCCTTGTGAGGCAGACCAATGTTGCACAAACTGCACTTACTTCCCTGCTGAGACTCTCTGTAGACCCACCTAAAATATATGTGATTTTTCCAGAGTTCTGCCTTGAGATCAACTTGACATGTCCCAAAAATGTTTAGCTGCAGGATGTAACCCTGTGCATGAAGAGGGTTACTGCTATCATAAAAACTGCATTGACCACACCATGCACTACTGAAAGATCTTTGGTGAAGGTTCACTAAAGCTTTCTGATGTCTGCTATAATATAAACAAAAGAGGCCACTGATTTTGAAACTGTAAAAGTGATGTTGGGTCTTTTGATCCTAAGCCTTGCAATACATAAGACATTAAGTGTAAATGACTGCAGTGTATACATGTCACTCATCTTCCCTGTTTGCAGGAACATGTTTGACTTTATCAGTCTCAAATATCAAAGGTCTTGTGTTTGGGGGTGGGCTTACACCTTGGGGCAGAGACAACTAGTCATGTGAAAACGAGTACCCCTGTGGCTTTGGAAAGTTCTCTCTTAATATCTACTGCAATAGTACTATGGCTGCAATAATATACTCATATGACTCTGAGCTTTCAAAAGGCAATTGCAATCAATAGTTTAATGTTTATTTGGGGATGAGTGGGTTAGGGAGGGGAGAAAGGGGAGGGGGTGGGAGAGGAGGGGGGGAAGCTAAATATAAGGTGATGGAAAGAGAAGTCACATTAGGTGGTGAACTTATTATATATCAAGTTGACAATGCACTGTAAATTGTATGCCTGAAATCTATGTAATCCTTGCTAACAGATGTCACCCCAATAAGTCTAACAATAAAAATGAATTTTAGAAAAAGGCAATTGCAGAGTAGTTTGCAGAAAACAATACAACATTTATTACAATGTAAGCTGTAAACCTCCATAGTGCATACATACTAAAAGATTGCAGAAGAAATGTCAGCAATGGAGCCTCTCCAAGAAGAATGCGGTCTGTATCACAAAATGTTTAATTAGTGGTTACTTCAGAGTTCTATTTGGTCACATGTATACTGTCATTGTTGCAATCCTCTTCGGAGTGGCCACAAATGTAAGAGCAATTAAGACCACTATAGTCTAATTAGAGAAAGTAACTGGGAACCACATAATAAGTCAGATTTATGACCCCTGTACAACTATAGGTAACATAGAGAGGACATCTGTGACAGAATAAGAAGCAAGAAAGTAGAACTGGAATTCACACTTTTAAAATTCTGCAGAGATTCTGCCACACATTACAAGCAGAGCCAGAGGTGTTAGTGTTCTCACAGCAATTCTCTTTGATAGGTTGCTAACCAGCACTCTGAAGTAAATCTTGAAAACCACATGTTGATGTCCCCTATAGATTTTGTAAGTCTTTAATAGCCTAATTTAGCCTAAGACTCTGGCCTGCAGAGGAAACCTGAGTAAGCAGCTGGGTCTTGACCTGTCATTTCTTATTTCAGAATTCATGAAGGTTGACACAGGTTGCTTTAGGAATCAATTTATGACATCAGTTTCTCAGCAGTGCTCTGGAGTACTGAGATATTCTTCATTTCCTCCAAATCTAATTGATGACATTTCTCCGCAGAAGTGCTCTTGAGTACTGAGGTGTTTCTAGTTCTCTAGGCCATCTCTCCTCTAAACCTAACTGAGTTCAAGGTGATGGTGTTCTGCTTCCTTTCAAACCTGCCTGCTTCACACAGGAGGGATAAAGTTCTGTGGCATAAGAGAGACGTGGGTTAATATTCTGCGGAGTGAAATTTGTGTCATCTTCAGGATTTAATCATGAGTTTTTAGTTCTGCTCTATTGGCCTCTGTTTCTGTTTTCTTGCCAATACAAACTTGTTTTGATTATTGATGCTTTGCAATATAAATTGAAGTTGGTGTGTGTAATACCACCAGTCTTATACTTTTTATATAGTATTGCTTTGGCAATTTGAGGTCTTTTATGGTTCCATATAAAGCTAATTATACCTTTATCTACTTTGCAAAAGTATGATTGTGGAATTTTGATAGGTATTGCTTTAAATCTGTACACTGCTTTGGGCAGAATGGCCATTTTAACAATGTTAAGTCTTCCTATCCATGAACAGGGTATATCTTTCAATATCTTTGTGTCTGCTTCAATTTCTTTCAAAAGTGTCTTATAGTTTTCTGTGTATAAGTCTGCCACGTTCTTTGTTAAGATAACTCACATGTATTTCATTCTTTTTGTTGTGATAGCAAAAGGAATTGACTCCCTCATTTCTTTTTCTGAAGATTTGGTGTTTGTATATAGGAAGGGTATTGATTTTTGCGCATTGATTTTGTATCTTGAGACTTTATTGTATTCATTTATTATTTCTAATAGTTTTCTGGTGTAATCTTTGGAATTTTCCATATAAATGAACATGTCATCTGGAAAGAGTGACCATTTGACCTCTTCTTTTCTCTTGCTTGATTGTTGTGACTAGAACTTCCAGTAGTATATTGAATAGCAATGGTGACAAGAGGCATTCCTGTCTTTATTCCAGATTTTAGGGAAATAGGCTTCAGCTTTTCCCCATTTAGTATGATGTTAGCCGAGGGTTTGTTATATATGGCCTTTTTTATGTCAAGATACTTTTCTTCTATACCTATTTTATTCAGTGTTTTGATCATAACTGGATGTTTTATTTTGTCAAATGCCTTTCCTGCATCAATTATTATGACCATGTGGTCTTTATCTTTTATTTTGTTTATGTGGTGTATCATATTGATTGATTTTTGTATTTTGAACCATCTTCCCAGGATGAATCCCACTTCATCATGATGTGTAATCTTTTTGATGCATTGTTGTATTGTATTTGCTAATATTTTGTGTAGGATTTTTGTATTTGTGTTCATCAGAGATATTGGTCTGTTGTTTTCTTTTTTTATGTTGTCTTTACCAGGCTTTGGTATTAAGGTAATATTGGCCTCATAGAATAAGTTAGACAGTATTGCTTCTTCTTCAATTTTTCAGAAAAGTCTGAGGAGGATAGGTGTTAATTCTTCTTTAAATTCTTGGTAGGAGGATGGTCTCATTGATGAGACCATCTGGTCCAGAGATCTTGATACTAGTAAGATTATGGATAGTCATTTTAATTTTTTGCTATAGATTGGTTTATTTAGATTATCCACTCCTTCTTGGTTCAGTCTAGGTAGGCTATACGTTTCCAAGGAATTTTCCATTTCTTCAGGTTGTTACATTTAGTGGCATAAAGTCCTACATAATATTTTTTATAATCCTTTGTATTTCTGTGGTATCATTGGTAATTTCTCCTCTTTCTTTTATAATGTTGCATATTTGTGTCCTTTCTTTTCATCCTTTGATTAGTCTAGCCAGGAGTTTGTCTATTTTGTTGACATTGTCAAATAATTTGCTCTTTGTAATATTATTTTTTCTATTGTCCTTCTGTTCTTAATTTAGCTCTGCTTTAATTTTTATTATTACTTTTCTCCTGCTGACTTTGAGTTTTGTCTGCCCTTCTCTTTCTAGTTCCTTAAAATGGGATGCTAATGTGTTTCCTTGTGATTTTTTTCTTGTTTCTTATGTTAGGCCTGTAATGATATAAATTTCCCTCTTATCACTGCTTTTGCTATGTCCCAATAATTTTGATATGTTGTATTTTTATTGTCATTTTTATTTCATTGTCAGTTTCTATATATTTTAAAATCTTGTCTTTTATATTTTTTACCCAGTCATTTAAAAATAAGATGTTGTTTAATCTCCATTTATATGTGGTTTTCTTCTGCTTTTCTTTTACAGTTGATCTCCAATTTCAAAGCTTTTTGGTCTGACAATACACTGGGTATGATTTCAATCTTCTTGAATTTGCTGAGGCTAATTTTTGGTCTCAGCTAATTTTTGGTCGTCTATCCTGGAGAATGTTCCATGTGCACTAGTAAAGAAGGCATAGTCTGTTTTTGCTGGATGAAGTGCCCTGTAAATGTCAGTTATGTGCAATTGACATGATGTGTCATTTAGAGCTGATATTTCCTTATTTATTTTCTGTTTGGATGATCTGTTCATGGCTGTTAAGAAGGTGTTTAAATTATTTTCTCCATATGGTTGGCCCTGTTTCCTATGACAGTTATTTAGTTTCTCACTTCTTTTATTGTATTAAAAGCACAATGATTGTGCTTTTGTCAGTTTCTCCTTCCACATCTGTTAGTAGTTGCTTTGTATATTTTGGTGCTTCCTAGTTGGGAGATTATATATTTACTAGTGTCAGATCTTCTTGTTGTTGTATTGTGCTTTTTGTCATTATATAATGTCCATCTTTTTTCTTCCTATCTTTTTTCACCTGAAGTTTATTTCATCTGATATCAGTATGGCAAATCCTGCTCATTTTTGGTTACCATTTGCTTGGAGTATTGTTTCCCATCCTTTCACTCTGAGTCTGTGTTTGTCCTATGGCTGAGGTGTGTCTCTTGGGGAACACATATGGATCTGTTTTGTTCTTTAATGCAGTCTTCTACTCTGTGTCTTTTTATTGGTGAACTCAGTCCATTAACATTTAGAGTGATGATCAGTATGTGACGATTTTCTACAGCCATTACTTTTTTGTTGTTGTTTTACTTTTGTTACTTTCTTGTTGCTCCAACACTATTCCACTTTTCTTGATGTTTTGTTTCAGATCAGAAAGCCTTGTTCAGTATTTCTTGAGGTTCTAGCCTTGTGCTGGGAAATTCCCTCCGCTTCTGTGTCTGAGGTCTTTATTCATCCTTCATATCTGAAGGATAATTTCTCTAGATCATTTATTCTCGTCTGGAAGTTTCTTTTAAAGTTTTGAATATTTAATTCCACTCCCTCCTAGCTTGTAGCATTTCTGCTCTCAAGTCTGATGCCAGCCTGATGAATTTTTCTCTAGATGTTATAGTTCTTTTTTCCTTGCTGCCTTGGGAGTTGTCTATTTGTCTTTAGGTTTTTTTTTTCTTTTCTTTTTTATTGGGGTGACATCTGTTAGCAAGTATTACATAGGTTTCAGGCATACAATTCTACAGTGCATGTCTTCAGTTTTTGACATCTTTAGTACCATGTGTCTTAGAGAAGATCCACTTGGGTCCAGCTATCTAGGATACCTATTTTCTTCTAGAATTTGGGTTTGCAGATCTTTCCATAGGTTTGGAAAGTTCTCATCTACTATTTGTTTGAATATGTTCTTTGTAGAGTGCTTTGCTTCCTTTTCTAATTTTATTATCCTGATGTTGTTCTGTCTCATGGAATCAGATAGCTCTGGCAGAGTTGTTTTAATCCTCTTTGTTCTATATTCCCTATCTTCCCCCTTTTTAGATGTTTTTATGTTCTAATCTTCAATATCACTAATTCTTTTCTCCATATGGTTGGCCCTTTTTCCTATGAAAGTTATTTAGTTTCTCACTTCTTTCATTGTATTATTTATCTCATTTATCTCTAGAATTTCCACCTTAATCTTCCTTTTGTTTGTTTGTTTGTTTGTTTGTTTGATTGCTTTTTGGTATGTGAGTAGGTCCCTCACAGGGAATCAAACCCAGGCTGCAGCGTCGACAGTGCCAACCCCGAAGCCTTAAGGCACTACACCATCAGGGAACTTCCCTTATGTTTTTTAATTTCTTTGTTAAATTGTTCCTTTTAGTCGCATATTTCTTTTCTTGGGTCATTCATCTCAGCTATGGTGTTTAAACAATATGTTTTCATTTCTCTCAGAGCCTTTAGAAAGGCTACTTTAAATTCTCTGTCACTTATTTCAGATATTTCTAGGTCTATGAGATCCTTTCTTCTGGAGATTTTTTATCTTCTTTCTGAGCAGCTTTAGATCATAATGTATTCATGCTGTCTGCTGGGTTCTTCCTCTTTGGCATGAGGGCATTATGTTCATCAGAGTCCAGAAGTACTTTCCTTGTCTGATTAGTATTTTTTTGGTGTCTTGCTGTAGGGCAAACACTAGGCGGTACTGGGGGCCAAGTTTTGGGAGAGATGGGAGGTGTTTAAACCTTATCTCTGGTCTCCAGCCACCTTTGGAGGTGGGGCATATCTATTTGCACCCCTCCGCTCTCTACAGTTCATTGGGGTGGTTGTAGGAGAGGGGAAAGGCCAACAAAAACATGCTCGAGCAGCTCCTCCTCTTCCCCTTTGCTGGGGAAATTTGGGGATGTGGGCCAAGGCCATTCTTTCTGGCTGGGGTGAATGCTATCAAATCCACCTTTCTTCCCAGGCTTGCTCCAGCAACCAGCCATTCTGGGTGGAGTCTGTAGGTGTGCAGTGTGTGAGGGCCTTGGGTGCACGCAAGCCACATTTTCAAAGCCGCGGGATTGAGGTCATAGGCAGCACGAAGGCAGCTGTCTCACCTCCACTGTAGGTCAGGAACCACAGGTCTGAAGAGGATCAGTGCACCCCTGCCTGCTGTGGGCCCTGGGGGCACTGGGAGCCAAGGTGTTCACTCTGGGGCCCTGCCACAGTCTGCGGCTCTCTAGCATCCTTGCTCTGTTCTCTTGATATGTAAGAGCTTCAGAGGCTGGCCCCAAGCTCTCTTTCCAACACATAGCTGTAAAACTCAGCTCCCTCACAGCCTCGCACTGTTCTGCCACTCTGGCTGACTTCCACACTCGTTACCTATTGGCTTCCTCCCTCCCATGCACTGTGCTGCTCCTGGATATTCAGCAGCAATAAGGTCCTGTCACAAATCATCTTGATTTCCTCCTCTCTCTCCCGCTTGCCTCCTTCTCGCCAACCTTCAGGTATTTTTTTGCGATGTGTGAATTTCTCAATTGTCTTTGTGTCTCTCAGGGTTCTCTTTCTTGGCTATTGAAAAGCTATTCAATTCTGTTTTCTGGGAGAGGCTTTAGGGACCTCATCCTTGGTTGCCATGTTGCCATCTCTTACCAGATATTTCATTATAATGTTCTACACTTCAAATTTATGCAGTGTGATTATCCAATGGTACCGCAAAAAGAAATTAAATACAGAAAGCAAGACAGAAAGTAGCAGCATCCTTTTCTTTTGGCCATGGATTAGAAACCTACAGAATAATTAATCTACATGTTCATTACATGAAGTGATGAATCTACTTTTATATAAAAAATGGTCATCCTCATCGGATTTATGTTTCTGTGGATATTTGACACAGTTCTATTCAGAGAGGCAGGAAAGGGGGCCTGATGGGGCTTTCCTGGTTCTTCAGAAGTTATTTCCAAAAGAATCAACTCCCTTCTCCAAGTCCTTTCATGTCTGCATATGGTTTTTGGAAATGTTGTCACCATGTTCATACATAAATGGAAAAGTTTCAGTTGTCTGCTTTTGTCAAATTATTTTAATTCTCAAGACAGTTGCTTAGTGGAATCAGATTGTTTCAAATGCATCAGTTAAAACTTTTATGAATATAAAAATTGATATAGACACACTAGTTATCATCTTAAAACAATTCTTGTGAGGAAACTTTGTAAAGAAAGCTGAGGTTATTTCTGTCTCATGTGCAACCAGCAACAACACATTCTGCAAAAACTGTAAGGTGGGACATAACCAAAGACCAGTCATCATGGTCATTTTGAACTACTTAGATGAATATTTATTAAACTTCTATCCTTCATGGGATGTGAATACTTCTTTAGTTCTTGTAAATGTATTTCTTTGATGTTTTGAATTGATTATTTGACAAAAGTCTACAGCCCTATTAGTTGATCAAAAGATACTTGAATATGGGTTTTCAAACTGTTCTACTAGCTTTAATGTCAAGTGACTGAAGAAGATCTTGACACCTTACAGAAATAGTTGCAAACTGTTTCTGTACAGTGTTTCTATAACTCACATACAGAACAGTCACCACCATCCACAATCTCATGAAAATCTATTTAAATAAAAGTTATTTGAACTTTCATAAATCCTTGGACTCTCTTGTCCAGTACTCCCTCTCTACCAGCACTTATAGCCTCTTATCCTCTCCTTCAAGAACACATCATTTCCCTGTGACATGTTAACTGGAAAAATCATGCATTTGGAGATATTTGCTTCAATTCTGGCCTCTTCCCTATTACATTCAGATGTGGCAAATATAGTGATAGAGCTTCATGTATTAATATTATACACATTGCTATCACCTAGAAGTTAAGTCTGTTCTTTGCCTATATAGTTTTCAAATATTTCTGCAAAATTTAACCTGTTAATTCTATGTGTTGGAAGAAACATTAGAGAAAAAGCTGCCCTTGCACATGATTGAAGAAATCTTGTGAGGTGTTTTAACAACAAACTAATCAGTGAAACTCCAGGATCAATGCTTACAGCCATGTACATTACAGATTTAATCTGTTCCAGTGCTAAAACAAAGTACCACAGATTGGGTGATTTCTGAACAACAAAATTTATTTTCCATGATTTCAGAATCTGATAATTCTGGGGAGTTCCCTGATGGTGTAGTGGCTTAAGGCTTCGGCGCTGGTGCTGTCAGCACTGCGGACTGGGTTCGATTCCCAGTCAGGGAACTACCCACATACCAAAAAGCAACAAAAAAAATAAAAAAAATAAAAAAGAATCTGATAATTCTAAGTTAAAGTTGCTGAGAGATTTGGTGTTTTGAGCCCACTTCCTGGTTGGTTATCTTTTAGCTGTTACCTCAAAAGATTAGTGGGTGCCAAAGGCCTTCCCAGTCCTCTGTTATAAGAGTACAAATCATATTCATCAAGGCTCCACATTCTTAACCTAAGCACTTCTGAAGGCCCCATATCTGAACACCATTACATTGGGCATTAGGATCCAATGTGTGAATAGTAGGAGAATTGAATATAGACATAATATCAGTAACTAAAGAATCATTAAAATTTATCTACCCATTAGAAAGCTACTCCAATAAAGCTCTTAAAACTGATGATTCTCATAGATCTAATGGAAGTTTCTCTTCTATAAATGCAGAAAGCTGACTTGAGTCCTTAAGAACAAACTGATGACCTTGTATACTGAACAATTTCCACACAAAACCTTGTATTAAAACCTCTAATTTTGTTTTACTACTACTACTACTACTACTACTACTACTACTACTACTACTACTATTAACACTGTTACTGTTTTCATATGATTAATCTCATTTTCTAAGAAATACCATTGTTTTCTACACATAGTGATAATTATCTTATTTTTTCACTCATTTATTATAGTTGTTTAAAGGTAAAGGTAGTCAGACTTTATTTTTCATAGTTGTTTAGTGAAAAATTGGTTAAACTCTACTTTGTGATGGTTGTCATTGATATGTTAAGGTTTATCTCTACCTTTTCTCCTTTACTGCACATATGGAAAATAAAATAAAAAAATGTGGTTTGTCATGTTTTATGTAGGTAGGTGGAAGTTTGAAATCACACAAGCTAGAGAAGACAAGATGGCGACTGGAGAGGAGGTTCCTAAAGCCTCTCCCAGAAAACACAATTGAACGGCCGACCAGGAGCCAAGAAAGCGGACCCTGAGTGACAAACCGGCTGCTGAGAAATCCACAAATCGCAAGTAAACCTGAAGGCTGGCGAGAAAGGGGCGAGTCGGGGAGAGGGAAGGGAGCAGAGACGGACCA
>PVJL010019371.1:0-14008 GCA_004026885.1 Lyroderma lyra | reverse complement strand
CACACACTCACACACTCACACACACTCACAGCCACGGCTTTACTGCCTTGTCACATCGATTTTTCCCTTGAAGGTTTTGACTGGATCTTACATTCCAAAATACACGCACTGGGGCTTGGGAAGTAACGTCAAACGCTTTGCCAATGTTCTTCTATGTTCAGAAAGAATCAAGAAAGAAAGGGGCCGTCCCGAAGGCTGGCCACGAGCACGTTTCTAAAAGACATGTCTCCATTGGTCTCCTTTGTTAAGCACCCCACTTTCTCTGCTCCATCATAGGTAGGGGTCTGTTGGTAATTCCAATACTCTTGAGCCATTTTGAAAAAGGTAAAAGAGATTAATAGCATATTTATTCAAGTACGAGTCCCTCTGTGCAACGTACAGACACCCACTGTGCAAGCGGAGAACTCTGGGCCGGCCGGCCTTCGAGCAGGTCCACTCACAGAGGAGGTTGCCCTCACTGGGATGACAGCCCCCTGTGCCATCTTGCTCTTCCACACTAGGCAAACACAGGGGAGGAAAGGGTTTTCACCAAAGCCAGCTGGGAGACAACTCGCCAAGCAAAACAGGGCGGACCCAATGCCAGCACCTGCAGGTAATTCTTCTTGGCGAAGGAGGCGTCTTCCCGTGATACACGCGGACTCTGACTGGGCCGTTAATCACACTTACACTGGAAGACCCGCCTGCATGTTTTCTCCCAGGTCCCGCCTCCCTCCTGCCACTGGCTACGAAAGGGGGTCCTCCCCCCAAAGTTGTTTTAATTGACAATAGACCAGGAAATCGAGCCCAGTCTCCAGGTGAGACACATGTAGAGCCCCCCCTGAAAAGAGGCCTGCACTCTTCATTGCTTGTCTGTTAGCTCTGAGAAGCGGGGAGAACCACTTCCCAGGTCTTTATACGGGTCCCCACGCATTCTCTCACCGAGCACTCTCACGGTGTTTCAGGGGCTCCTCTCTACCCAACTCCCTACCCTGAGGCCTTCTGAGAGCGCGCACTGCGCCCACTGGTTTTCCTTTGCCAAGCTCGGGACTCGTGGGTTTGGATTTGAACGCGGGAGAGACTTCCCATGCCAACGCAGAAGACGTTCCCTAAAAATCCAGAAAACTTTTCTTAAACTGCAGGACGAAGAGTTGAGAGGAAGGAAGGGTGGGAGGGAGGGAGGGAGGGAGGATTGGTGATGGGGAGAAAACAAACCCTGTAGAATACACATTGCCAAAATGGAAATGACCAAACAATTCCACTATTATATATTAACCTTTATTCTATAACAGACATAAATAATTTGATGAATTCATAGGACCTGTACAAAAGACAAAATAAGATACTGCACTAAGTTTAGATATGGGATATGTGGATTTAATGTTAGCTAAACAGATAAATATATACAATTTAAGGAGTTAAGGCAAAACCAGATGATACTTCAAACACAACAGAAGGTTTGAAAAATAGGTATAATTAAAAACAAGGGCATCCCATCTCCAGTTAATAAAGTGGTCATGTCTAAGGAAAAAAAATCCCTTGGGTTTTTATTAAAGCAGTTGTTATCAATCACGTTAATTAAGGTTGAACAACAAAGTAGAAGGTTTCCCACAGAGGAGAGCTGTTTGGCACAGGTTTGGGGATGGAGCACTTAGAACTCGGAAAACAACTTTTCCCTTGTCAGATTTATGATCTATTCTTCCTATTAGAAAATATAATTTGGAAAATATGACTCTTTCACATATATAATTAAAATACAACTATGAAGCATTCTTTTTTTGTGTTTTTGTTTTTTGTTTTTTGTTTTTGAGGGAACTCATGTTGGTGATCTCACAGGCTAACTGCGGGCAAGCCATTCCTTACCCTCTTGTGAGAGAAGACACCAAGCCAGTCGCCGAAAAGCGCCGCCCAGGTGCCCTATGAGAACAAAACAGACAGACTCCAAGGCAATGAAAACGCGCGGGGTCGACAGACCAACACAGGACACGGTTCTTTGGCGGATCGCACTACCATGGGTTGAAGTCAGAACTCCGGAGAGTTTCCCGGTCTTAGACCCAGTCGCCAGTCTTTCAAAAATAAAGAAAGAAAATTCCACATCTGCAACGAAGTCAGTAATTCCGGGAGACTGAACTCAGGATGAAGCCGCAGACAGCTTTCCGATGGACACACTGGCGCACAGACGGTGCTGTCTGCAGTGAGTCTGGGTCCGAATACACTGAACGCACACGCACACAAATGATCTGTGAGAATCCTTACAGAGGGTCCACAGTCACCCATGAGAAACCAATGAAGGACATCAATCCGACGACGAGAAAATGATCCTCCAGCCGCGCAGGAGTGGGCCGCCCCTGGCCTGGGTGCGCGCCCCGACGGGTCAGGCTCTACAGGGGGAACACCAGGAAGCCGGAGAAGGTGGAGAACTGCCAGCCCCCGACCAAGTTACCTTTCTCCAGCTTTAAGTAAACCTTGTCCTCCTTGTCCAGGTAGAGCAGGACTCCGTTAGTGGCAGCTTCACGAGTGACGTCTTTGTCCCCAGCGAAGGCAGATATTACTGGTTTTCCATTTAACATCAGGTTAACCTACAAGAACAACAACAACAACAAAATCACTGAAAAGCTGTCTTTAAAGGCAAAGCCTCTACTAGGGGGAATGTCTAAGACGGCAGAGCTGGTGAGCGTCCGAGGCTGAGTAACTATACCTCCTTCCTTTCAAATGAGCCAGTGGCAATGGCTAGACTTAGTATGGCTACTAAGCTGACTTAAAAAAAACAAACAAACAAACTTAAATTTCTCCCACAGCAACTCCCCTAAATGCCTTCAGAAGAGTACCATCCACGGAGCGAACACTGGCCTCCCCTCAGCTCCGAAATTAAGCTTACCCCTCCATTTCCCTCTCGCGGTCAGGTCAGTAGCAATTTTTTGGTAACGAAGCAAGCCTGTGGCTCCCCAGTGTGTTAGCGAAAAGAGACCCAGTGCCCTTTGCCCTGAGAAGCCCAGATAGAGCCAGGTTCCCCCAAGCTCCTTGCAGGTTACTATGCCGCTGTGACGTGCACAGTGCTGAAAGTCACTTGCAATCATGATTTCTGTGTGTGTTGTGACGTCTTCTTCTGTTTTCCCTGATAAGAAACGTGCACTAATAATAATAATCACCACTACCGCCGAACATTTTAAAGGTGGATAATTAGAACTAATAATTCATAAACTCAAAATTATTGACAAATAATACGCTCCAAATTTATTCACCTTTCTCTGTACTATAACTTCAATTATACTGTATTTTACATAAACAAACTTCTAAATAGTGAGGCTTGGGAAAAACTTTTCCATAGTAGTAAATTTGTTTCCTTTTTCATTAAAAACAATACTGAGTAAATGAAATCTGAGGCTGATCAATTTATCCATTCACTAAGATATGTAAAAATGGTAGCTGAGTGAATCTATCAGTAATATGGACATAGTATACGATACAAGTATCGAGCAAAAGATGGAAAATTATCCTAGCATTCCATGGACAGGGATTGGTGTCAACGGTTGGTAGCATATTTGCATATTACAGGAACTAGCCCCATTGTTGCCTTTGAGTAAAAAGTCAAGCCTATTATCTTAGAAACCACAACACAAAATACATTGTTAACATCAGAGTAATTGAGGATAAACTATTTAAAGCATAAGCACAGCACACTCTTATTTCAAAAGTATGCTGAGTAATTGTTCCTTCATAAATGTGGGCTTCCTGGTTAACTGTTTCTCCTCATTTTTAACAACGATGGCGAACTTGTTTTATTTATTTAGTATGCACTTGTAAAACTGCTCATCTTAACAAGTTCAAATAATTGTTGCACGTGCACTAAAGGGAATCGAGAACTTAGAAAGAGGAATGCGCCACACCGTTTTTACTAAGCCATGTCTTTTAAATGGTTGGCTGTCATTAAGGTAATACATTTAATTTTTTTTTTATACTTCTTGCCTGTCACATGCCGAAATGGAAGTCATCAAGAAGGCTGGAAATTAAGCATTTTAAAAATAAACAGCTGTGTAAACATGGTTATTTTTACAGTTTTACAGTTTTCAACACATCCTTGGATAAATACATAATCCACAACCAATAAACACACACTGCTCTTTGGGGACAGACAAGGGAGCAGGTCAAAACACGTACCTGGATTGTTTGGCTCTGGTAGACTTTAATCACATGAAAACTGAAGCTATAGATTCCTTTTCTTGGGGCTACGAAGACAGACTCCAGCGTGAAAAAATTACCCACGTTTACTAGGATCTACAGACGAAAAGGAATAAATAACAGTAAATTATCCGAATAGTCTCCTCTGCAAGCGTAAGTATTTTTTCCTTTTCCTTTCTGTCTTTTCCTCCGAATCATTAACTAGTTTTAGTATAAGAAACCACAGAGAATAAAACGCTGAGTTCTGTTCCTTCCCTCTTTAGTGACTTGGACAACGGATGTGTATTTTGGAAGGTTGTTCTGTCTTTGACATGGCAGAGGAAAACATAAAAGTAACTGTTTTGTGTTCTTGCCTCAACTTCCAGCAAGGCCCCATGGCTCTGGCAGCATCTAGGTCACACACGAGGGCTTACAAACACCAGCTTTACCGTGCGCGTCCAGCAAAAGGCGCCTGCCGTGTAAGCACATCCCCACCCGGTACCAGCCAGCAGCAGTGCTTCCCAGACAGCCCGTCGGCACCCATGGGCGCTCTGCAGCCGTCCCTGGACATATCACACAGAGGCCTGGGCACTCCCTCCACCATGTGACAGAATCCATGACACTGCACAGGCGGTGCAGAGCGATCTGAATGCCCGGCCCTCCTCTGAGCCTCCGCCAAACCTCTCCGAAGGGCCATGGCCATTTCTCCCCATGCCTATGCCACCTAGGCCTTCATTATCCTTCGGCAATGACTCAGCCTTTTCAGGCTGCCGAAAAGTAGAGCATGGATGAGGACAGGCTGTGAAATAGGTGGCCTTCTCCTGTGCCTCCCAGTGCTATCCATTACCTTCATATCATTATGTAAAATTCAAGGGTCAAAAATGAAAAGTGAAATTAGATACTACTTCTCAAGAAGGCAACAATGCCTTTTGTAATCCAAGACGTTCAGTCTGGGTGTACTGATTATGAAATTAACTCTGAATCTCAGTAAGTGACCTCTTAAACTAAATTTACAAATATCACATAGGTAAGTCCCTTCCTATGCGAGAGTTGGAGGAGGTGGGGAGGGGTGTGTATAAAATAACTAGGGTTTCTACCATTTCTCTCCAAGAGATAAATCTGTAACTGCTATTCAAAAAAAAAAAAAAAAAAAATGATGGCCCCATAAAGATAGACTTCCCTTATATCAATGGCAATCTGGTACTATCTCTTTTAAACACTACATTCATACCAATATTAACCCTTTTGCATAATTCCTAAAGACATACTTGTACCTCTGAGCAATGAACTAGAGTAGAGTGACGGTCAGGTAGATTTACAAGCTCAACCCCTGACTTAAAATACATGGATGGGCTTAATTTTATCCTGAGATTTCACCTTCTTCCAAGTAAGCATCAGATTGCTTTCTGACCTGATGATCAATGATTTTTCAACAACGAATCACCGGCTGTGTAATAATCCCCACCAGAAGAAGCTTTACGAAGATTTTTTTTCCTAAGCACATTTAAACTAATGTGAAATGCTTAGTGGGGACTTCCTAAATGAGATACAAGTAGCACGATTCACTAGCAATAACAGAAATGGCTGATTAGTGTTGACTACACATAACGCTGAATGTTGACTCCACATTGTAATTAGAGTATCCAGGCACATCAAGATTTATAACTAAATATGTCTTGTTGTCTCTAAGATGCATGGCTCTGAACAGAAGAATAAACCCTCCTCCTCTTCTAATTGATGGAAAGAAAGGTCATTGAAAAGGATGCACTCTACAGAGAATAGTGCAATGTCCACAGAATTCCAACATCTAATTAATGCACTGAAATCCAAACCAGGGGTGGTGCTAGACTGTATTTCCATCAAGATGGAAAATACTGCACCAAAACCCGCAAGGGGGCTGCTGAATTCCTTAACAATTATGGCTATCGGACAGTCAGCTCCACAGAGGCATTCTCTTGTCTTTGGCCAGTGGGAGAGTGCATGACTCAGGAATGGTTAAATTAAAAAATAAATAAATAAAAGAAAGAAAAACAAATGTCACCTCATTCCTGCCCCGCACCACCACTTAACCTGTGCTCCTACACATGTGGCTTTGCACACAACTGTGAAACACACACGTGGGTTTGGAATTAGAAGACTTTGGGTGCTCCTAGGGTTGGAATTAAAACCCCCGAGTTTTCAGTTTTCAGTTTGAAGACTCCTTGCTAAAGCTAAGCTGATATCTCAGGGCTTCTCATCAGCCAAACCTCTGAGCTCCAGATCGCTAAAAAGCAGCCACCGATTTCATCAGTTCCTCCGCCAATCCCCTCCGCACAGCCCCAAAGTCTGTCCTTCCCCAGTAACTGGCTATTCTCTGAGAGGACAGGAGCCGGGGAAGGCAGACCGGCTCCCCAGCGCTTCCCTGGGGGAGCTCAGCCCGGTTCCTCGCTTTTCTCCTCCTCCACAACTTTCCCCAAGCCCCAGAAAGGGGCTTTCCCCTGCGGCACGCCCGCAGCGTGTACGGGGATCCCGGCGTGGAAGGGGAGCAGGATCAGACTCTGGCCACCTGCAGGATCTCCACAGACAGTGTGGACCCCAGGGCTCTCTTTGGGGAGAAGCTTCTCCAGCTGGGAGAATCTAATCATTGATCCTGCATCGGGGAGGTCAGGGCGGGAGCCCTCAGCGGCACGTGCCCAGGAGTCTGAGCCAGGGGGCCAAGCTCTGGCCAGGACACTGCCAAGTCCAGGCACCAGATTCCCGCCAGGTCCTGTGGACCTGTTGCTGTTAAACTTGTCCCGAGCTCTTGGTTCCGGGCTCTGTGCTCCCAGTCTCTCTCCCACCCACCTAGCAGCCTCTTCCGGAGGTCAGGAGGGGACGGGGGCAGGGGTGGCGGTGGGAGAGACGTTGGACATTCCAGACCCAGATACATTTGGGGAGGTGAGTGCCTAAATGACCCCCCACATCCCCATCAGACGAGCTCAGCTTGAGCAGGCACCCGGCCTGAGCTGCCAGGCAATGCGCGCCCTCCACCCCGGAGCCCCGAATCCCTCGGGGTCTGACCTGATCGAAGTAAATGATGCGCGTCTTGTTGCTCATCTCGGACGGCTCGTGGTTGGTGCTGCGCACCGCCGAGAAGGCGACCTTGGAGTTGGCCGCCCGGACGGAGATCCCCAGAGGGGAGGAAGAGGAGCCCTTGGAGTCCGTGGCCGGGTTCGAGTCGCACACCACCAGGCATTTGCCCTCCAGCACGATGGGCTCCGTGTCGTTCTGCGCCCAGACGGCCAGCCCTGGCAGGGTGAGGGCCAGCAGCACGGCCGGCACCATGGACAGCGCCCGGCGCCCGGAGCCCATGGTGCGCTGCGAGGGCAGCCTGAGCCCGAGGGCGCGTCTGCTGGCCGGACCGGGACCCCGGGGCTCGGGAAGACGCCGCGGGCTACACCGACCGCGCTGCGGGAGCGGCGGCGGCGCGCGCACCTCCTCCAATTCCGGGGTCTGAAGTCAAAGTCCCCCCGCGCGCTCGCTCGCTGGCTCTGTTACCTTTGTCCTTTAAGGAGCTCATGCAGAAGCCCCTGCCCCCACCCACCCTCCTCCGCCCAAGAATCAGCCCTGCCTGGGGCCCCTGCACCCCTCCGTGTCCCCAGACATCTAAAAGTCCCCAATCCCTCCCCTTCACACCTCAGAATGACAGGAAAGGCTCACCCCAAACCCCAGCACCCCCAGGCGAACCGCGGAGCAGGAACCAGGAAAGCCGAGGGGGGCTCGGAGGCGCCGCGCGGGCGGTGCGAGCAGAGCGGGGCCCAGGTCGGTCCTACACGCTTCTGGCTCGCGCGGGGACGAATCACAGAGACGGGGGACGTTTCCCGGACTGAGCAGGACGCGAGGCCGTGTCCATGGCCCGGACTCCAGCGACTCCCACTTTCGCTCAATCCAAAAATTCCCCAAAGCTTCGTGTCGCCGAGACGTCCGCAGGCAGGTAGGCAGCGGCCAGCCGGTCCCCAGCTCGCACGGCACGGGGGCGCGGGATCAGCTCCGGGGGTGCAGGGCGGGTCGGCGAGCGGGGTGCTCGCCCGCCTCTGCCTCGCGGAGTCCCTGCGCACAACTTTCTGTGTCCTCGCGCAGCCGGGAGAGCTCGAGGCGGGCACACGCGCGTTATTTATAAGAGCGCAGCCTCGGGCTGGGGTTGGCTTGCAGCTCAACCCGCGGGATCCCGGGAAGGGCGGAGGAAGGAGTCCGGCGACCTCGGCGGAGCAGCTCCCGCCCGGCGATGCACTGGAGCAAGCGGGGCGCGCCTGGCTTTTGGCTGCCCCGGTCCGAGGCCACTCGGCCTCCGGGAGCGCGCGAGTGCGCAAGCAGAGGGGCCCGCGCTCCCCCCAGCTCCGCGCCGGCTCGCCCCCTCCTCCGTCTCGCTGTCGGCAGGCAGAGGGGGCTGCGGCTCTCCTCGACCCTCCCCACCGCGGGACTCCGCCGCCAAGAGCCCTCCGGGCGGAGAGGGGCGCTGCCGGCCGGGCTGCGGGGCTCGGGGCGCCGCGGCGGCCCCGCACCTGGGGACCCGCCGGAGTCCCGACCGCGCCTGGCCCAGCGCCGGGCCCTCGCAGTCCTGGGGCCGAGCGGGCTCGGGGAAGCCTCGGGGCGGACCGAATCCGCTGGGGGCCTCTGGGAGGAGGTGCCCGGTGCCTTCCGCTCCGGCAGGATCTGCCTGGGAAGCGTCAGGGGCGCGCACCTTCCTCACCACACCGCGAATCCACCCCTCTCCCCTGTGCCACCCCGCTGCCACCCTGGCCTCTGATTGGCGACGTTTTTCTTCCTCTTCCACAGCCACCACTGGGAAGGAAGGCTTGTGTCTGTGACCAACTGCGTGAACTTGGCCAAGTCACTTACCCTTCCTGGGAGGGTGGGACTCCACGAAGGTCCCTTCAGCCCTCTAGTTCTGTGCTTTGGGGTCACCTCGCTCCCTTCCTAAATCCCCTCTGGACTCCCGGATTCCAGAGGGCAGGCACCACATCGTTAATCAAAACGGACGCCCACCAGCCCCTGGGAGCCCCTGGAAATGCACTGGCTCATTATTAGTTGAAGGGTCAGGTGCCCAGCCAAGTACCCGGATGAATGGCTCCCCCTTCCCTCCCCAATGAAGGGTAACCTCATTAGCATGAATTTGAGCCCTCCCCTCAACAGAAGCCACACCTGTTATCTCCAGTCTCCTCCCCTCATAAGGTCCCTCCAGAGGGCCAGGTGCTGAGCCACAGCACCCCACTGCAATTCCAGCTGCTCACGTCAGAACTATTTCTGCGGGCCGGCGTTTCCCCCGGGCCCCAGCTCCCCAGAATTCTGCAACGAAAGAGCTGGTGGCTGGAGCCATACGGGCCTCTAGACTCTGCTGCCCTGGGGCCAGTGCCACCTCCGATTTGCAGGTGCCCCTGCCATGTTATTGGTTACAATGTCGACTGTCTCTGATTTAAGCTACCACCCAACAGCGTGACCTGGTGCTTCCTGAAGGTGGCCACCACTCCCTGCCAGCCCCGATGCCCCAGCCTAGGCCAGCAGAGCCGCTCACCTGGACGCCCTTCAGGCTGTTAGCATAGTCTGCCTGGAGAGCAGCTGCGGCGCCCCCTCGTTTGCTGCTGACTTTTGGGGGTGGGGGTTGAAGCGAATATCACTCCTCGTTCCCTCCTGTCAGGGTGGGCAGTCTGCCCTTCTTTCCCAGGACAGCTGTTTCCTAGCTAAGACCCGGGCTGTCAACTTCGGGATGGAAGGAGTTTAAGAAGAAAAAAAGAGCTCTGTCAACTACGGGGTTGTGAAACATTCAAAAATCTGTCCCCCCACCAACCCCAATGTGTCCCCTCTACATCCTTTTCTTCTCCGGGCAAAACCCCCTGTAAAAACTCAGATTTAAAGAAAACTCTTCCGTCCTTCTTCTTTCCCTCACCAAAACCGCTCATCTTGTGGCTCCAAAATCCAGCAGAGTGGCCACAGGACGGCCTCAATGACTGACTGCGCAATGACTGGACGATGCGTCCAGATAGAATGTAGTTATCGGCCACCCACCTTATCAGCTGCCTTAAACGAATCTCTCGGTAAAATTGAAATTCAAGGCATTCTGGGTCGGCCCGACCCCGCCTCCGAGGGGGGCTGCCAGGTTTTCTCCCCCTTTAGGATCGGGATGAGACACCGGGGCCTCGGAGGAGAGGTCTGTGATCTCCCAGACGGGCCGTCGGAGCGCCCAGGGCAGAGGAGGCTGGAGGAAGCAGGCCTGACCACACCCGTGGACAGAAGCTAACGAGGGATGGAGGGAGCGCATGGACCATCTCCGGTTTGTAGTTCCTACTCAGAAGTCCAACGCCACCGCCTCCCTAACCTTGGGTTCTAGGAAGCTTGCTGTACGCTTGCAGTGAAACTCATTTCACTTGGGCTAGGGTTAGAAACCCACCGTGTTCCTTGCCCTCGGGGACCCCATGAGCACCGTGTCCTAGCAATCCTTCCCAGAAGCCCACGCCTCTCCTGCCAAAAGGCACTGACACATCCAGGCCCCTGCCCGTAGGGGGCGTTGTCTGGACATTTTGGACAAGGAAGGACCACCTGCTCTCTAGCCCTAGCTTCCCCAGGAGAAAAGGAGTGGGATCAAGTCCAAGTTTTGTTCCAGTCACAGCACTCATCTGTTTCTTTCTCTCTTAGTTCCAAACGTGCCGTTAGAAAACCTAGTGGTGACCCAGACGTTGCCCTTCTCTGAGATTCACAGGTGGGGTTCGGCACCCAGGAATTTTGTTGCCAGGCCCTTTACTGCCTTCACTTCGCCACACTTGGACTCAATGCAAATCAGTAAAGTGCGTTAGAATCGGAACCGGCCTTACACAGGAAAGCAACGCTGCTGTGGTCAGCAAGTCCAGCTCTGCTGTGGTCAGCAAGTCCCAGCGCTGCTCATCTGACCACCCTTAGAGAAACCAAGCTTCAAGCAAACCCGAGACAGTAAGGACACATGAGCAATGTTTGGTTTCAAAAACAAAACAAAACAAAAAGTCTCTAAGACGGCAAAGACAGACACACCAGGTATCAGCCCGAAGGGCCTTGACCCCACGGTGAGTGAAACACGCTGAGCACCGAGCAGCAGCCAGAGCTACGCGTCAGTCGTGCAGGAAGAGCAGCGAGACTGACGTCGTGGCCTAACGAAGGCCCACGGGGTCATTTAATGACCCTCTGCTGCCTACAGGGATCGTTATCAGCCCAGGCAAAGGCTATTATTTCAAGGGAGAATTAGGAGCTTGAGGAGCAAAGAGGCTCCGTGAACAACCAGCACGCGCGTCCTGGAACGTTCCAAAGCGGTGCCGAGCGCGTCCTCAAAACCCCCCTCTGGAAACAGCCCCAGTAGTGACGTGCTTCACGTGAAGATGGCATTTGGGGGGAACAGGAGATGGGTTATTTAAACATCACTTTTAATGCATTTTGTAATTTAAAATTCAAGGCAGTTCATCTATGATCTCCTCTGATCACCACGTTGGCCGACGAGGCCCATGTCAAAGGTGACAGGGAGTGGTTGGCTTCTGATTAGGGGTGAGCCGGTCAGATTCTGACGCCTCTTGTTGGCCTTCCTGTAACACCCGTGCCTGTCTCAGTTATCACATCCTTACATGTTCACAATTTTCTGAATTGTTGATTTATTTGTTGTATTTGGATTTATTTGTTGTATCACCTCCTTGGGCACACAGAACTTCACAGAGTAGGTAAGCAAAAAAAAAGGGGGGGTTACTGAATAAAAGTATATCATTGCTTTTATTTCTCAGAGGGGAAATAAAACACCATTGACTCACGGTAAGTGTGATAGGAAAAGTAAAATTCTTTCATAAAGTTTTGTAGGCTTGAAATATGTAGTCCACCCCTACTTACTAAGAATGGAAAGCTGATGGCACACAAAGGGGTACACCGGAAGGACCTGACCTCTGTGTCCAAGGGCAGGGCCAAGCCTCGGGAACGGGATGAAGCCTTGCGGATAACCCCAAGTACTGCGCTCGCTCCCTCCCCACCCCCTCCCCACATTCCTCACCCTCTCCCTCTCGTCCTCTGTCTCTCCTTGGCGTATCTGCATTATTCTTTTGCTTACTGCACTCTAACCTTCTCCAAAGCCTACGTGATGGACAAGGGCAACTGCCACTCCCAAATTTCACACATAACAGATTCGTCTACCCAGAGGATATCCCGAAACCCCAAGGAGGTGAGAGGGTCACTGCCCCAGCTCGGACCAGGTGCCCACCCCTGGGCCGGAGAAGCTGAATTACAACAGATTCCGGCAACTGAGTACGATATAGGAGCAGGTCAGGGAGAGAGGACCGTCCCTAGGGAAGCGGTGCAAGCACTACGTGGTGAAGTGAAAAACACAAACAGATTCATCTGTATTGTGTGATTCCATGCTAACAATCGATCCGTCTGTATAAATAGGATATTTTCAAATAAGCAGAGAAAATAGGAAAAGCTAGACAGCAAATCATCAATTTTAGAGGAATGACTAGAAGGAAAGAAAACCCTATTTGACTTCAGATGTTCATTATTTGAATGGTCACAGCAATTATATATTACATTGTAATGCATATTTCAAAATGTTTAAAGAAGGGGTGCTGGGTAGACCATCCAGTGGGAATCTATTGCATTAAACTCTTTTTGTAATGTAAACTTAATTAAAGTTTGGAGAGAAAAGGAACTAACATCTTTCTCATAAGCAGCACTGGTTGAACAGCAATTTCCTTGCTTTTGTTATATTGATCCAACTCTAAAAACTCATTCACTCTAAGTCTAGGAAGATGCCTGGACATACAGAGCCTCCCAGTATGCATTTAAGGACAAGAAAATGGCACTGCAACGGGTAGCGCTCATACATGGTATCAAAATTACTGATTCTACTTTAGACTGAGTTCTGCTCTCTGCACACCACGTGAGCACCCAGGACGGCTGGACACGTGACAGGTGCCGGACACGGCTAGTTTCTGTTGCATGCATAAGGGGGGTCTGCACGCGGGGTCCTAACCAAGGGCTCCTACTTGTAAGAACCAGCCGGGAGGCTTATTAGCGATGCAGACTCCGAGATGATGGTTCCGCCCACGGGCTGGGGATCTGTTTAACTAGCACCAGGGGAACCTGAAGCCGACAGCTCCTCATAGATGCCGTGATGGGGTGCACCCACCAAGGGCAGGTGAGCCCTTTGGTTAAAAACAGTGTATTTAGAACCAGCTTCATTTCCTACTGTATCACCGTGGGGAAAGTTATGAACCTTCCCTCAGCCAGCAAAATTGCAATCTCAAAAATAATCCCGAGCCCATAGCTCGTTGTGGGGATTGGTTAGGGAAATGTGAGCAGGGCAGTCAGCATGGCACACAGGAGGCGCTTAATCAAAGGTAGTGATTATTATTGTTAACTTAGGGAATCTATTAACGAGTAAAGAAGAGTGGTGCCCACAGTACCCTGGACCAAGGCCCATCAACTGTGGGACAGCTCTGACTACAATTTAACCGCACAGACATCATAACGGGGAAGAAGGTGCCCAAGGGTGAGAGAATCAAGGTTCTGACACACAGGGGGCAGCGACAGTAATCAAAGCCGAGTTTGCAGGACAAGCCGTAACCGTTGGATGAGTGCCTGAGTTCTAGAATGATGAGGCCCAAGTGAGTTCATCTCCCATAACTCTGTGAGGCCAGAGCTCTTCCACCAAGCTGAGGCTCCAGGCAGGTTGGTGAGCGCCTTGCAAGGGATGGACAGGAATTTCATCTTCCCTAGCTCTTTCTCCCCCACTGCCTGAACCCCTGGGTCTCCTCACACAGGGTGTCTAAAAGAAACATTTAGCAGAAATAGATGGATTCTCCAAAGTGACAACTATACAGAAAGCCAAGAGCAGTTGGTCGGGAACAGTCATCACAGC
>PVJL010019370.1:0-13952 GCA_004026885.1 Lyroderma lyra | reverse complement strand
CCCGTTTCCTCACCTGCGACAGGGCGAAAAGGGGAGACTTCCATCCTAGGGCGGTCGTGGGGGTGCGCTGCTCTTCACCTACAGCGCCAGGCCGGCCCCTAGTCCGCGGCGTCTAACTTACTTTTCATGGATCCTGCAGAACGGTCTTCCCAAATGGCTCCTCCGCGCCGCCACCTCCCGCCCCCCTCAGCCCCTCCCCCGCAGCAGAGGGCCAAGCACAAGTTTGCTCTTCACCCCAACCCCCCACCTCACCCACCCCAGCCACCCCCACCCGACCCCCACCCCCGCCTTGGAGGGGTTAAGGTCTTTGACCCTTGCGCACGTGGGGTGTGCACATGGATGTGTGGTTTTCGTCCGATTCTCCGGGATCGGTGATGGTGAGCACCTTTGGGGGTGCGCACTGGCCATTGGGGTTCCCTCGTCTTTGAATTGACTGGGGGTGGGGGTGAGGTTGTAGGAGGAGAACAGGCCCCAGGCTGCCTGCCGAACCGGACCGCCTGCACAGCTCCCTGAGCACACAGCCACAGGTCGATTTGATCACCCGTCGTGACCGTCTTTGTGTCACGACAAAGGCCGTGCGGCCTGCAACTACGAGCACATTTGCCCCCCGGCCCTTTAGATCGTGGCTTTCGGTGCCCGATTTCCCGTCGGGTCGTCGGTGCCGTTGAGGACAGGCCTGCACCCTCTGTCCGCACTGGGGGCTTCGCCTCCATGCTGACGTTCCTTTCTCGCACCCCCACTCCCCTCCCCCAGACGGGTGCCGCCATTTCCCCGCTATGGAGATGGAAAGCGGGGCTCGTGCTGCTGCTCTAGTGGGGGTGGGGAGGGCGGGACGGGAAGCGTTGGGCCTGGAGCGCGGGCAACTGCATGGCGTCAACCGACAGACTCGCATTTTCGAATGCCGTGACGGCTTCGACGTGATCCCAAACCGTCTCCGCGGTTGGCTGGCGCCTCGAGGGGCGGGCCTACGAGGGGCGTGGCGGGCGGGCGGACCAATGGGAAGGCGAGGCGCGGGCGTCGAAGGCGCGCACCAGGCGAGCCCCATTAGAGCGGAGCTCGTGCGGCGCCTGAGGTGACCGGCGCGCTCGGAGCGAGGCCTTCTGCCAGCCAGCCGCCGTGCCCAGAGCGAGCGTCACCCACGGCCCGGGGCTCCCAAGAACCACGATATGAGCTCCTCCGACGATGAGGCCTCTGTTGGGGAAAAGGGGTGCAACCCAGAGAGTGGGGACTGGCCCTGCGACCGCCAGGCCCGCCCCACCGCCCCGCTCGGCCACCGACCGGCCATTGACTTGGGGACACCGACGAGTAGTGAGGACTTTGAGTCGGAGCTGGAAGGGGTGGAAGCGGGAGGGTCTGGGTTTTGGGGTCGTGAAGGCCAGCCTGGGCCCCGGGCCAGCGTCCAGGGGCACACCCTGGGCTTACTGGGTGACGAGGCCTCAACAGGCCTCTTTCAGCAGGTGACGGGCCGCGACGCCCTGGGCGGCCACAGAATCTGTTCCCCCGAGAGCTGCGCCTCGGGGGTGTCCACCACGTGGGTGGACCTGAAGCTAGGTCCCAGGGATAGAGGCGTGCAGGGCCTTAACTGGGTGGGCTTCCAGCCCCTGATTACCACCGGCCTGCCCCGTTCTGGGGGGCCCGAGGGAGGCCAGTCCTGGGGGATCCCGAGGCAAAGCGGCGTCGGTAGGTCGACTGGCACTGTGTACCGCAGGTGGCCCTACACCGAAACCTTGGGCGGGCTGCCCTCCGACCCCGAGTCGTCCGATGAGCTAGATATGACACAGATGATGAAGGTGACCATTGCCCGCAAAGTAGGAAGCCAGGCCAGACCCAGCATGCCCGAGGTTCCTGGTGACACCCTCAGGCTCCCGAGTGCCCATGTCAGGGAGAGCTTCCTGCAAATGCCGGGCTCTTTCCTGTCCTCTCCACCCCGAGGATTCCCCTCGGCTGTGGAAAGGCAGGTTGGTGGAGTGGGGGATGTCTCGTCCTGGAAGAAACCGCCACCAAACGTGGTCTGGGGGAAGGTGGAGAGCAGGCCCAGCTACCAGGGAGCGGCTGCTGCTGCAGGGGGCCTGCCCGATGCCACTTCCTGGAGGAAGCTGACCCAGGACAAGCCGTCCCTACTGAGTGCCTCAAAACTTGTCCTGGGGAGAAGCTTCCCTCCCTGGGACCACAGAATGCTGGTACCTCCCCCCCAGCCAGTCACCTTCCCCACAATCTCTGGAGCTCCCCTGCCGGGGAAAAACAAGAAGATCTGGGTCCCTTCTGGCATTAAGCAGTCCAAGCACCCGAGCTCCAAGAAGAGGTCTATGGCCAGGAAGGCCAGGGAGGCCGAGCTGAAGGCAGGAGATGATAAGGACCCCAAGGGCCAAGTGAGTATCAGGCCCTGGTCCTCCGCTCTGCCTACCCTCCCCCCAGCCCCAGCCCACCGCACACCCCTTCCCCCAGGCCCGCTCTGTTCGTCCCTTGACGGTCATCAGGAGCCCTCCGTGGTTAGGATGCCAGCTCAGGGTGCCTTTAGGAGGGGCAAACCTTAAGAGAGCACTCGGTGCGTGTGGGCAGCATTCCCCCCACCCGGCACGTTTCCTGCCTCTGCTGCAGAGGGGCGGGAGGGAAGGGAGGGCTGGGGCAGCTCATTGGGGTGGGGGGCGGGGGGCTTACACGTTTGGGCTGCAAAGCGTCAGTGTTTAGTGTTTAGCCCCACCGGCTTGCCGAGTCCTGTGTCCTAGCTGCTCACTAACCCTTCCTGCCTGGGCTCTCTCAGTGCCCCCCTGTTGTCCCTAGCTCGGCTCTGCCTCCCGGCCCGGGGCTGACCGACGGAGAAAGCGCTGGGGAGGTCAGCCTCTGATTCCCCTTCCCTATGCCCTGCCTCACCCCAGCCCCTAAACGCCCCCGCGCACACATCCCGAGGCCAAATCTGTGAGAACTTTTGTTTCAGCCTCCAGCACAGAAGCCAGGGCCATCGTTGGCGAGTGGGAATCGCACAGAGTTCAGCGGTGGTGACTTCAACGTTGGGGGCTCCCTAGTTCCAAGACGCTCACAGCCCTCATCCCTGAGTCAGGGGGACGTCCCGGCCGAAGGACCCGCACCCTCCGGTGAGTCCTGTGGTTTGCTGGGAGTGGAGGGGAGAGGGGACGAGGAGGGGACCTCTGGCTCAGCAGGCCCTGCTGGGGATTCGGCCTTGCTCCCTGCCGCCCCAGGCAGCTTCTCCCACAGGACATGGGGTGTCGACTGGGGGGGCCCAGGTCACCTCATCCTCTACGTGTGTTTAGTGCGTGGGGGTGACTCGCAGAGCCCCCAGTTTCAGCTCCAGACAGAGAGTTCCAGCGGACGGGGCGTTTTGTGATAAGCCCTCTTCGGCCGCAGGGCTGCTCCCAGGGACTGGTTGAGGCCGCAGCTGTGCCAGCACCCAACACAGAGCACGCACAGGGTTGGGGAGCACCATCGTGGACGGGCTGGGGAGCAGGGGAGGCAGGCCCAGAGAGCACAGAGCAGCTGGGCAGAGCAGAGCACCTTATTGCCAGCAGAGGGTGGTGCTGCCTCACGCCTTAGGCCCCGCTGAGTCCGGGCCCTCGCCCTGGGAGCTTTGGAAGCTGGATATCCTGTCCTTTCCCTCTCAGGTGACCAGGAAGCACTTGACCCAGACCCAGACCCAGACCCAGCGCCAGGAGTGGACAGGCAGCAGGAGCTGCCACCTGGAGCAGAAGGTTGTCCTCGGGTAATGCTTCCTCTGGTTCCTAGAAATGCGAGCCCAAAGTAAACGAGGGATTTGCGTCGGGGTTAGACTGATCTGTGTCTGTCTGCCCCCGCCATCCCGCGTCTCACGCAGGGCACACAGTTGAGCCAGTACCAGTCTAGCCCCAGGGGTGGGTGGGGGCATGGAGGAGAGAGGGGGCCCGAGTTTACTAATCGTTTGTCTTTCTGCTGTTTGTGCTGCCTAGTGCCCCGTGCTACAGAAAGAAGTGGACACCCTTAAAGAGAGGCTTGGTATGCGGGTCCTGAGGCTGGGTGGGGTGGCTTACATGCAGAGTCCAGGGACACGGGTGGGGGCCGTGCGCTGCAGGCGTCCTCACAGGGACCACCGCTCCCGTGGAGACAGGAACCTAGCGGGCTGGCCCTGGAGCCTGCTGGCCTCGTGCAGCCAAGGGGGCAGGGAGCAGCGTGTTGTCTGAACTGCGCGCGCACTCTGCCACCGAGAACCAGTCCCGGAGACGTCTGTCTCTTAGGACGTTTAGCGATGCCTCATCGAATTTCCCTTTAACTGCTGCTTGGCATGGCTTCTGGGGTCTTGTTGGTTTGTTTATATGACAAGTTCTGAATAGTTCTGATGTGCCCCAAAGCTTGAGAACTACTGGCACATTTGGTCCCGTTGGGACAGCACGGCCACCTTTAATTCAGGTGGTGGGTGAGTGAGTCGGGCCCAGTGCTCCCTGGGTAGGGGTGGAGGGTTTTCAGGTTGCAGGGCTCGGTGATTGCACACAGGGACAGGGAGACGGGCTTCTCCTCCCGGGCTTCTGTGTCCCCATATCGAGAGTGCCTGCTCATGCCCCTCTCTGTGTTTCAGGGGCCCTGGAGCGCCTGATTGAGAAGTTCCTAAGTCCTTGAAGTGAGTATTCCACACCCCTTCCCCGTCCCCACTGTCGTGGCGTGGCGTGGTGGCAGGTAGGAGAGCTGTGGGCTGGCCCGGGCTGGAGGCTCTTTTCCCTGATTCTGCTCTGCTTGACAGGTTGAGCCCGGCACCTTCATCTTTGAACAAGAGGAGCAGCTGTTCTTCTTGGAGTCAGGGAGCCGTGGCCAAGTTGGTCCCCTCCTGTCCAGGGATTCCTCTCCCCGTTCTGTGACCTCCTCCCCATCCCAGTTCACAGCAGTTTGAAATTAAAGTACCTTTCATATTCTGTGGTCTCTCTTGGGGGTGTGTGGAAGAGGGGTTGGGGGAAGCCGGGTGTCAGAGCCTTTTTCAGAAGACACCTCTGACATCCCAACGGGGGCCCTGGGCCTGCGGGAGTCTGGGCCGGCCTCTGATAGGAGCCCTGCAGTCGGGCCAGCTGAGTGCCTGGGGCCTGAGTTCTGTGTGCCTCTGCCGGGCCCCAACAGCACTTCCTCCCTTACTCCTACTGGCCCTCTTGCTGTTTCCTCCTGATCTCCATTTAGGGGGTCTCCAGGTTGCCATGCAGCACCCCGTGTCCCTTCCCCTTTTAGCTCCACGCCCCTCTCCCCTTCCCGCCCTGGGGCTCCAGTCCACCCTGCTTTGCTGTCTGAGCACCTTGGACCTCTCCCGTGGCTGGTGGCTGGTGGCTGGTGGCAGGTGGCAGGTGGCAGGTAGCTGTGCCCGCACCTGCACTTGAACAGGTGTGAAAGAGCACGCCAGCGCTCACCTTCCCCCTCCCTCCCCAGGCCCAGTCTCCTCTGTGGAGTCCCCCTCCCTCGGGTGCCAGCAGCAACCTGCAGTCATCTTCCTCTCCTGTGTAGCCCTGCCCCTTTGACGCTGGGCTACCAGTCCTCTCAGTTCTCCCTGTTTGGTTTCGGAAGGCTGGAAGCAGAGCTCCCAGCCCAGGGAGTGCACTGGGAATACCGGAGAAGAGTGGGGTTTACCTCCAACCTGAAGAATGGATGGGGAATGGGTCTGTGGGGTGGCCCAGGGATGGCTTGGGGGGACATGCCTGCTGGCACTGTACATGGGTGGTCCAGCTCCCAGAGCCTTCACATCCGTCCTGTCCTAGCCAGCTAACTGCCCCCCTCCTCCAGCCTGGTGGGCTCCACACCCTTGACTGGAAGGTGGCCAGTTTCTATGGTGAGTGCAGTTGATAGGTCTCACTATTCATGAGTGGTCCCCTTTAAACCCTGTTGGACTATCCCCGTGACACAGATTTTCCTGGAAACGGTAGTTCTGTGTCCCAGTTCCATTGTCTTCCAGACTGCCTCAAGTCACAAAAGTCTTGAGTCCAAACTCTGTGTTTGAGCTCCCCTCCCCCACCCCGCCCACTGACATTTGGGAATGGGTTCCTCCCTTGAGCATGGATCCAGGGCTGTGCGGGCCTGGGACGAGTCAGAGGAACACACTTGTGTTTGAGGGAGTTGAGGGTTGCTTCTGCCTAACTGCGTTCCCAAGAGACCATTGTTTCACATACAAAAGGGGAGACGAGGGTGGGTGGAACATTTAAGGTCGGTGTGTCTGTGTGTGCCTGTGAACAAAATCAGGAATACTGTCCCTTGAGAAGGATGCAATTCAGGGAGTAAAGGGAGACTATTCCTGCGTGTGTTTAATGGAGTAACAGTGGGGAGGGGAGGGTGGCTACCTCAGAGTGGCTGGGACATGTCTCATCCTAGAAGCAGGAAGCTCACATAGACTGCCCCCACAGGTACCGGGGAAGGTGGGCGCAGTGAAAATGGGAAGTAAAGAGATTGTTCTTGGGACATTGGGCAGGTTTGGTCCCACCCTTTCTCCATATTCTCACCCTGTGTCCCTCCCGGGCCCTGCAGCATGAGCTCAGGTAGACAGACCGTCACACATGGGATGGGACAACCACAGACGTCAGGACCAGAAAAGAACATTCATGGGACTTCACCCTGCCATCCCCAGCCCCTCACTTGAGAAGGTGGGTTTGATGGCTTAGACTGCTGTTTTGACCCTGACTCAGTGGTTATTTCCTGGCCGGCTAAGACAGTGTGCTGCTGTCTGAGTAACTAAGTGTGGAAGAAACTTTCCAGCTGGGGTTTCCACCCACATAGATGGGCGGGCAAGTTGGGATGGGGAGAGGTCCAGCACCAGCACTGCCCATGGAGGCTGGGGGCCATGGTCACCAGGGGCAGGAAGGGGAGGAGTGCGTTGAAGGGGTCATGGGAGGCAGGAACACAACCCTTGGTGACTAGTTGTGCCAACAGCCTCGCTCCCCTCCTCTGAGCATGCGACCTCGCTCTTCCATATTCAGACTAACTACCAGACCATAGAGTTGCTGTAAACTTGTATGCCACAGGCCGTGGCTCAGCCTTGCATTTGGCTCCAGGGTGAAGTAAGCACCAGATCCGGAGACATAGATTAAAGAAATACATCAGGGCCCCAGGGCAGAGGAGGAGGTTGGATCCCTGCCCTGATTTAAAGTGTGCCCCTCTAACCTTTTCCATTGAGCCTCTTCTCCAGTCTGGCAGACAGTGGTGGCAGGCCTGGAGGCCCCTCGGTCCCAGTTTGCCTCCTTCTGCTACCTGGCTAATTCCTGGGCAGATTCCCCCCTCCCAACTCTCACCGCCTTCCCCACCAGCACCACCAGCACCACCAGCACCACCACAACCAGCCAATTGCTCTCTCTGCACTCTGGGGGGATTGGTCAGACCAGGGAAGGCAGGAGGAGGAGAGCACCAGATAGCGAGTTGAGAGTGGAGAGCAGAGCGATGGTGCCCAAAGATGCCCACATCCTAATTCGCGGAGTCAGATGGTACATTACTTTGCATGGCATTGGGCGTGGGATGGTGTGGTTAAAGTTACAGATGCAATAATGGTTGGTGCTCAGCTGACCGAGGTGGAGAAACTCTGGCCCGAGTTTGCCGTATCCGGCCGGGAATGCTGGGACTAGCATAGTTACCATGTGAACTGTACCTGCCTGGTGCCAGGGGGCACCATTCACATGACTTATAGGGTGCTCAACACCTGTCCTTGTGCAATGTCGAAATCCTGGTGAGTACACTCAGATGAAGATGGAGAACATGTCGCAGCCTGGGTTCAATTCCCAGCCAAGGAACTACCCCCCGCCCTCCACAAAAAGATGGAGAACATGCCAGACTTTTGGAACCCTCCGTTTGCCCCAGGCCAATCACTTCTCCTCCTTAGTCCTCCTGAGGTAGCTGCTGTCCTGACTTTTCAATAATCATTTACTCTCTTTTAAAGAGTAACCATGGCTATTTAATAAATAACCTTACAAAGATTATATTAAGACCAATGACATGAAATTAAATATAAATTGTATTTGTAAAACACACCCCTATAGAAGACATAAGCCTACAATTTGACAAACAATCATGAAGCAATCAAGGCATATAACACTAGCCAGGTGAAGAAAAGGCATGTTGCACCTCTGGAAGTCCCACAACTGTCCCTCCTGTGAAGGAAGCCTGGGACTAACCCGCTCTTCTCCGGTATTCCCAGTGCACTCCCTGGGCTGGGAGCTCTGCTTCCAGCCTTCCGAAACCAAACAGGGAGAACTGAGAGGACTGGTAGCCCAGCGTCAAAGGGGCAGGGCTACACAGGAGAGGAAGATGACTGCAGGTTGCTGCTGGCACCCGAGGGAGGGGGACTCCACAGAGGAGACTGGGCCTGGGGAGGGAGGGGGAAGGTGAGCGCCGGCGTGCTCTTTCACACCTGTTCAAGTGCAGGTGCGGGCACAGCTATCTGCCACCTGCCACCTGCCACCAGCCACCAGCCACGGGAGAGGTCCAAGGTGCTCAGACAGCAAAGCAGGGTGGACTGGAGCCCCAGGGCGGGAAGGGGAGAGGGGCGTGGAGCTAAAAGGGGAAGGGACACGGGGTGCTGCATGGCAACCTGGAGACCCCCTAAATGGAGATCAGGAGGAAACAGCAAGAGGGCCAGTAGGAGTAAGGGAGGAAGTGCTGTTGGGGCCCGGCAGAGGCACACAGAACTCAGGCCCCAGGCACTCAGCTGGCCCGACTGCAGGGCTCCTATCAGAGGCCGGCGCAGACTCCCGCAGGCCCAGGGCCCCCGTTGGGATGTCAGAGGTGTCTTCTGAAAAAGGCTCTGACACCTGGTTGCCCCCAACCCCTCTTCCACACACCCCCAAGAGAGACCACAAAAGCACAAAGAAAAAACAAACAAAAATTTCATGAACACAATCAATAGTTTAATGGTTATCTAAGAGCAAAGGGGGAGGGGTGGGAGAGGAGAGGGAAGAACAAAACATAGAGTGATTGAAAGAGAACTCAAGCTGGGTGCTTCACACGTAAGGATGCACTATAAAATTGCACCCCTGGAACCTGTGCAATTCTTAACCCACGGCACCACGGAAAGTCTTAACAACAACAAAAAATGTATTTATAAAAAAAAGAGAAGAGACTGCAGAATATGAAAGGTACTTTAACTTGACTTTGCTGTGAACTGGGATGGGGAGGAGGTCACAGAACGGGGAGAGGAATCCCTGGACAGGAGGGGACCAACTTGGCCACGGCTCCCTGACTCCAAGAAGAACAGCTGCTCCTCTTGTTCAAAGATGAAGGTGCCGGGCTCAACCTGTCAAGCAGAGCAGAATCAGGGAAAAGAGCCTCCAGCCCGGGCCAGCCCACAGCTCTCCTACCTGCCACCACGCCACGCCACGACAGTGGGGACGGGGAAGGGGTGTGGAATACTCACTTCAAAGGCTTTGGAACTTCTCAGTCAGGCTCTCCATGGCCGCTAAAACACAGAGAGGGGCATGAGCAGGCACTCTCGATATGGGGACACAGAAGCCCGGGAGGAGAAGCCCGTCTCCCTGTCCCTGTGGGCAATCACCGAGCCCTGCAACCTGAAAACCCTCCACCCCTACCCAGGGAGCACTGGGCCCGACTCACTCACCCACCACCTGAATTAAAGGTGGCCGTGCTGTCCCAACGGGACCAAATGTGCCAGTAGTTCTCAAGCTTTGGGGCACATCAGAACTATTCAGAACTTGTCATATAAACAAACCAACAAGACCCCAGAAGCCATGCCAAGCAGCAGTTAAAGGGAAATTCGATGAGGCATCGCTAAACGTCCTAAGAGACAGACGTCTCCGGGACTGGTTCTCGGTGGCAGAGTGCGCGCGCAGTTCAGACAACACGCTGCTCCCTGCCCCCTTGGCTGCACGAGGCCAGCAGGCTCCAGGGCCAGCCCGCTAGGTTCCTGTCTCCACGGGAGCGGTGGTCCCTGTGAGGACGCCTGCAGCGCACGGCCCCCACCCGTGTCCCTGGACTCTGCATGTAAGCCACCCCACCCAGCCTCAGGACCCGCATACCAAGCCTCTCTTTAAGGGTGTCCACTTCTTTCTGTAGCACGGGGCACTAGGCAGCACAAACAGCAGAAAGACAAACGATTAGTAAACTCGGGCCCCCTCTCTCCTCCATGCCCCCACCCACCCCTGGGGCTAGACTGGTACTGGCTCAACTGTGTGCCCTGCGTGAGACGCGGGATGGCGGGGGCAGACAGACACAGATCAGTCTAACCCCGACGCAAATCCCTCGTTTACTTTGGGCTCGCATTTCTAGGAACCAGAGGAAGCATTACCCGAGGACAACCTTCTGCTCCAGGTGGCAGCTCCTGCTGCCTGTCCACTCCTGGCGCTGGGTCTGGGTCTGGGTCTGGGTCAAGTGCTTCCTGGTCACCTGAGAGGGAAAGGACAGGATATCCAGCTTCCAAAGCTCCCAGGGCGAGGGCCCGGACTCAGCGGGGCCTAAGGCGTGAGGCAGCACCACCCTCTGCTGGCAATAAGGTGCTCTGCTCTGCCCAGCTGCTCTGTGCTCTCTGGGCCTGCCTCCCCTGCTCCCCAGCCCGTCCACGATGGTGCTCCCCAACCCTGTGCGTGCTCTGTGTTGGGTGCTGGCACAGCTGCGGCCTCAACCAGTCCCTGGGAGCAGCCCTGCGGCCGAAGAGGGCTTATCACAAAACGCCCCGTCCGCTGGAACTCTCTGTCTGGAGCTGAAACTGGGGGCTCTGCGAGTCACCCCCACGCACTAAACACACGTAGAGGATGAGGTGACCTGGGCCCCCCCAGTCGACACCCCATGTCCTGTGGGAGAAGCTGCCTGGGGCGGCAGGGAGCAAGGCCGAATCCCCAGCAGGGCCTGCTGAGCCAGAGGTCCCCTCCTCGTCCCCTCTCCCCTCCACTCCCAGCAAACCACAGGACTCACCGGAGGGTGCGGGTCCTTCGGCCGGGACGTCCCCCTGACTCAGGGATGAGGGCTGTGAGCGTCTTGGAACTAGGGAGCCCCCAACGTTGAAGTCACCACCGCTGAACTCTGTGCGATTCCCACTCGCCAACGATGGCCCTGGCTTCTGTGCTGGAGGCTGAAACAAAAGTTCTCACAGATTTGGCCTCGGGATGTGTGCGCGGGGGCGTTTAGGGGCTGGGGTGAGGCAGGGCATAGGGAAGGGGAATCAGAGGCTGACCTCCCCAGCGCTTTCTCCGTCGGTCAGCCCCGGGCCGGGAGGCAGAGCCGAGCTAGGGACAACAGGGGGGCACTGAGAGAGCCCAGGCAGGAAGGGTTAGTGAGCAGCTAGGACACAGGACTCGGCAAGCCGGTGGGGCTAAACACTAAACACTGACGCTTTGCAGCCCAAACGTGTAAGCCCCCCGCCCCCCACCCCAATGAGCTGCCCCAGCCCTCCCTTCCCTCCCGCCCCTCTGCAGCAGAGGCAGGAAACGTGCCGGGTGGGGGGAATGCTGCCCACACGCACCGAGTGCTCTCTTAAGGTTTGCCCCTCCTAAAGGCACCCTGAGCTGGCATCCTAACCACGGAGGGCTCCTGATGACCGTCAAGGGACGAACAGAGCGGGCCTGGGGGAAGGGGTGTGCGGTGGGCTGGGGCTGGGGGGAGGGTAGGCAGAGCGGAGGACCAGGGCCTGATACTCACTTGGCCCTTGGGGTCCTTATCATCTCCTGCCTTCAGCTCGGCCTCCCTGGCCTTCCTGGCCATAGACCTCTTCTTGGAGCTCGGGTGCTTGGACTGCTTAATGCCAGAAGGGACCCAGATCTTCTTGTTTTTCCCCGGCAGGGGAGCTCCAGAGATTGTGGGGAAGGTGACTGGCTGGGGGGGAGGTACCAGCATTCTGTGGTCCCAGGGAGGGAAGCTTCTCCCCAGGACAAGTTTTGAGGCACTCAGTAGGGACGGCTTGTCCTGGGTCAGCTTCCTCCAGGAAGTGGCATCGGGCAGGCCCCCTGCAGCAGCAGCCGCTCCCTGGTAGCTGGGCCTGCTCTCCACCTTCCCCCAGACCACGTTTGGTGGCGGTTTCTTCCAGGACGAGACATCCCCCACTCCACCAACCTGCCTTTCCACAGCCGAGGGGAATCCTCGGGGTGGAGAGGACAGGAAAGAGCCCGGCATTTGCAGGAAGCTCTCCCTGACATGGGCACTCGGGAGCCTGAGGGTGTCACCAGGAACCTCGGGCATGCTGGGTCTGGCCTGGCTTCCTACTTTGCGGGCAATGGTCACCTTCATCATCTGTGTCATATCTAGCTCATCGGACGACTCGGGGTCGGAGGGCAGCCCGCCCAAGGTTTCGGTGTAGGGCCACCTGCGGTACACAGTGCCAGTCGACCTACCGACGCCGCTTTGCCTCGGGATCCCCCAGGACTGGCCTCCCTCGGGCCCCCCAGAACGGGGCAGGCCGGTGGTAATCAGGGGCTGGAAGCCCACCCAGTTAAGGCCCTGCACGCCTCTATCCCTGGGACCTAGCTTCAGGTCCACCCACGTGGTGGACACCCCCGAGGCGCAGCTCTCGGGGGAACAGATTCTGTGGCCGCCCAGGGCGTCGCGGCCCGTCACCTGCTGAAAGAGGCCTGTTGAGGCCTCGTCACCCAGTAAGCCCAGGGTGTGCCCCTGGACGCTGGCCCGGGGCCCAGGCTGGCCTTCACGACCCCAAAACCCAGACCCTCCCGCTTCCACCCCTTCCAGCTCCGACTCAAAGTCCTCACTACTCGTCGGTGTCCCCAAGTCAATGGCCGGTCGGTGGCCGAGCGGGGCGGTGGGGCGGGCCTGGCGGTCGCAGGGCCAGTCCCCACTCTCTGGGTTGCACCCCTTTTCCCCAACAGAGGCCTCATCGTCGGAGGAGCTCATATCGTGGTTCTTGGGAGCCCCGGGCCGTGGGTGACGCTCGCTCTGGGCACGGCGGCTGGCTGGCAGAAGGCCTCGCTCCGAGCGCGCCGGTCACCTCAGGCGCCGCACGAGCTCCGCTCTAATGGGGCTCGCCTGGTGCGCGCCTTCGACGCCCGCGCCTCGCCTTCCCATTGGTCCGCCCGCCCGCCACGCCCCTCGTAGGCCCGCCCCTCGAGGCGCCAGCCAACCGCGGAGACGGTTTGGGATCACGTCGAAGCCGTCACGGCATTCGAAAATGCGAGTCTGTCGGTTGACGCCATGCAGTTGCCCGCGCTCCAGGCCCAACGCTTCCCGTCCCGCCCTCCCCACCCCCACTAGAGCAGCAGCACGAGCCCCGCTTTCCATCTCCATAGCGGGGAAATGGCGGCACCCGTCTGGGGGAGGGGAGTGGGGGTGCGAGAAAGGAACGTCAGCATGGAGGCGAAGCCCCCAGTGCGGACAGAGGGTGCAGGCCTGTCCTCAACGGCACCGACGACCCGACGGGAAATCGGGCACCGAAAGCCACGATCTAAAGGGCCGGGGGGCAAATGTGCTCGTAGTTGCAGGCCGCACGGCCTTTGTCGTGACACAAAGACGGTCACGACGGGTGATCAAATCGACCTGTGGCTGTGTGCTCAGGGAGCTGTGCAGGCGGTCCGGTTCGGCAGGCAGCCTGGGGCCTGTTCTCCTCCTACAACCTCACCCCCACCCCCAGTCAATTCAAAGACGAGGGAACCCCAATGGCCAGTGCGCACCCCCAAAGGTGCTCACCATCACCGATCCCGGAGAATCGGACGAAAACCACACATCCATGTGCACACCCCACGTGCGCAAGGGTCAAAGACCTTAACCCCTCCAAGGCGGGGGTGGGGGTCGGGTGGGGGTGGCTGGGGTGGGTGAGGTGGGGGGTTGGGGTGAAGAGCAAACTTGTGCTTGGCCCTCTGCTGCGGGGGAGGGGCTGAGGGGGGCGGGAGGTGGCGGCGCGGAGGAGCCATTTGGGAAGACCGTTCTGCAGGATCCATGAAAAGTAAGTTAGACGCCGCGGACTAGGGGCCGGCCTGGCGCTGTAGGTGAAGAGCAGCGCACCCCCACGACCGCCCTAGGATGGAAGTCTCCCCTTTTCGCCCTGTCGCAGGTGAGGAAACGGG
>PVJL010019369.1:0-13933 GCA_004026885.1 Lyroderma lyra | reverse complement strand
CCCGCACGTCCCCGTCCACGCCCCGGCCACACGCACGCCCTCCCACGGTCCCGCACGTCCCCGTCTACGCCCCACCCACACGCACGCCCTCCCATGGACCCGCACGGCCACGCCACGCCCACACCCTCGTACATACTCGCACACACATCAGGACACATGCAACTGGCAGTTCACAGACTGACCCCACGTCCACGTGAACGTGGCCCTCTCTGCCTTGGGAGTTGTCCCCTGGAACTTCCACTGGGTACGGTCACAGGGTCTCTCCCCACCACACAGGGTCCCACTTAGTCACGTCCCCTCTGCCCTTAACTAGCACACGTGGGTGTGTGCTCCCGCGTCCCCGACCCTCTCTTTGGGTGCATGTGTCTCTCTCACACACGCACACACGCGCCCCTACTTCCCAGATCTCCCCATGCCAACCCACATTGGGTTCGGACCCGCCCTGCCCTGTGCCCACCCCCTCGGCCCTGTGACTTTCTTTCAACCTCTGCGCCCCCACCTCCTACTTTCAGGTCATTCTGTCCCCCTGCTCTGCTCCTCTCGTCCCCAGGGCCTTGATGCAAACAGCCCCACTGCCTGTGGCTGGACCGGGCACCCCAGATCACAGGACCAGGTGTCCACACCCGCCACATCCTGGGGTCCGAGGCCCACGGTGGGGAAGCGGGAAGCAGCTCCCAGGCCCTGGGTGTCCTGTCCACTCTCTGCTGTCTGAGCCCCACACCGGGGAGCCGCCGTGCCCGTGGGGCTGAGCCCTGGCCCCAGAGCCGTGCACACACGGAGCGCGCCCTGCTGCGTGGGCACAGGGACCCGAGCCAGGGCCTTGGGAAGACCAGGCAGTTCTGGGAGGTGCCGACAGGGTGTGGGTGGGGGGCAGGACCCAGGTGCGCCCTCGGGTGCCGGGGCCGGGTTTGCCGTCTGTCTCATCTTGTGACCCGGAGAGGCCTGGGTGGGAGATACTCCAGGGTGCCCAGCCAGGGGCAAGGAGCAGGTGCTTCCTAAACCCAGGTCGCCCTCGTGTCCACCCGGACCCCCAGGGGCCCCGGTGCTGACTGGCCCACCCCTGCCACCACTCACCACACTGGTGATGTCCCTGGGCAGTCCCCTCTGGGCTCTGACCACAGGCCTGCTCATCCCGTCTGCAGTCCCTCTGTCATTTCTGCACGCAGGGTCTCGAACAGGAGCCTGTTTGCCCTGCTTTGCTTCCTCCTGCTGCCTGTCCTTCCCCCAAGCTCAAGTTCAAGGTTCTCTGAGCAGCCCCTGGAGAGAATGTGTGTGCCCCATCGTACCCACCCTTGCAGCTGTCACCCCGGAGGAGAAGGGGGGCGGAAGCAGGACGTGACCTTCCGGATCCCTGTCATGGAAAATCTCCCCCGCGGGCCGGAGGTGACCAGCGATGCGGGGACGGCAGACGTGCGCCCCGCGCCCCCCAGGCTTGGGCTCTTCTATCAGATGTGCAATGACACCCCCAGAGCAGCTGGTCCCACCCTGGGTCACCTCCTCGAGCCCTGAGCTAGCTGGTGCAAGGTTAGGGATACCCCCAGGGTCCCCCCGAGGTGCCTTGTGGGCCGGGCCGGGCCTGGGCTCCAGCACCAGCTACTCTTCCGGCCTCTGTCCCCCACGTCCACCCCAGAAGGACCCGTGTCTTTCTTGCTCCCGGGAGACCTGGGTTCTGGTTCTGCCAGCGTGTACTGTTCCACCTCCCTGGGCCTCCACTTCCCCATCGGGAAACCAGGAGGAAGGGGGCCCGTGTGTCCTCCAGGAGGCTGGGGGACTGCTCCCCTCCGCCCGTCCCTAAGGGCCATAGCCCCACTCGGGATCTCACACGGGCTGAGGGGAGCGTGCGGGGGACAAGCTGCCGGCCACCGCCAGTGGCCTGAGGGGCGGGAGGGGAGGAGTCCTCAGGGATCTTGTTTCAACAACGTCTCTTTCCGAGGAGGGGCGGGGCGGTGTGGGGGGAGAGGGACCTATTTAAAGCTACCCTGTTGCTGGCCCCGGTCCGGTGCCCAGGTCCCTGGCCGTCCCCAGACCGCAGCGTGGGCTTGGGGACCTCCTGCTGGTCTCTCCAGTCTAGATCCCCCAGACACTGCACCCCAAGATGGGCCGTGGGGTGAGTATGCCCGGGGGTCCAGGGGTGGCTCTGTGGGGAGGCGGACGGAGGCCGGAGTGAGGGGATGAGTGCGGGGGTGTGGAGGGAGGGGCGGAGGGACGCGGGACTCACAGACTCCCCACTGCAGACCCCCACTCACACGCCTGAGTGCCCGCCCCATGTGCGCCCCCAGTCCCCTCCACCCCTATCCTGCAGCCCCATCGCTGCTCCCCGCTGCCCCCCACATCTCCTGGGCTCCCAGCTGAACGGCGCTTGGCACGGTGACCCTCCCCGCCGTTGCCGCCCCTGAAAAATGTTCTCTTCTCTGGGAGCCCCAGCCGGAGAGGATGGGGCCCCACTTGAGGTTGGGGCCCGGCAGGCTAGCATCCGCTCCTGAGTCACCAACCCAGTCCGGACTCCAGTTCCAGGGCCCAGAGTTCCAAGGACAGCTGAGAGGGGGGTGGGGACCAAGAGTGCTGTGCCCCCACCCCCTCCGGATGTCCCAGGGACACTGTCCTGGCCGGGGGCTTCGAGGACTTCCCCAGAGGCTGTGAGAGCGGCTGCTGCCCCCGCCCCCAGTCTGCCCCTTCTGCTGGCATTCTGGGCCCGCCAAGGGCAAGGGGAACAGCCACGGGGGAGGGGACAGGGGGAGGCACCGGCTCTGGACACTTGGAAATGAAATTTCCATGTGGAGAAGAGTGACCCAGTCCCGGCACACTCTGTGCCTGCTGCTTTTCTGTGTGACGCTGGGCACATGAGGGACGCAGGGGGGTGTGAGGAGAGAGGGGCCCGTGGGGAGCTTGAGCCCGGGAGGGGTCAGGCCAGGACACGTTACTGCACTGAGTTTAGCAGCTGGGAAAACTCCGAGCTTGGACGCCAGGGTCCTTGAGCTGGGGCGGGGGGGCTATAAATAGGGTCTGTGTGTGTGTGAAAGTGTGTGCGCGTGTGTGCGTGCGCGTGTGTGCGTGCGCGTGTGTGCGTGTGCGTGCGTGCGCGTGTGCGTGCGCGTGCACGTGTGTGTGCGTGTGCATGCGTGTGCGCGCACAAGTGTGCAGGTGTGCGAGCGTGCGGGGGTATATGCACGTGTGTGCATGCGTGCGTGTGCGTGCGGGTATGTGCACGCGCGTGTGTGTGCGCGCACACGTGTGCAGATGTGTGTGTGCGTGTGTGTGCACGTGTGTACGTGAGCGCTGTGCGTATGAGTGTGTGCGAGTGCGCATGTGCGTGGGACACCATGCGCTCTCCGTGGGCTAGGGCTCATGCAGACACTCAGGGGTGAACACCTGTTAGTGTCTGAGCGGGCAGCTGTGTGGGCATCAAGGTGACTGGGTGGGGTGGGGTGGGGCCAGTGGGGGGTTGGTGAGGGGCTGTTTCCGGACCTTCAAACTGCACCTGGGCACCTCCTGTCCCCGCCGCCCCAGTAGCAGGTCAGGACGCAGACCCCGTTACACCTGGATGGAGAGGTGGGGGGACCTGGGAGGACTTAGGGCTGAAGCTTGGGGTTCGACCTACCAAGAGCCCCCTGGGGGGCTGCAGCGCCCCGCCCCGCGGGGATTCACTTCGCCCCCCACCCCGTGCCCTGCGTCTCCCCTCCAGAGCAGGGCCTGACTGTCGCCCCCCACACTGGCGTGAAGGCGGGCTGGGAGCTGGGGGAGGGACGCGGCCAGCTGCAGCTGCCCCCGCGGGGCTGTGGTGGGGGCAGCGGCGGCCGCGGTCCAGCTCCCCCCACTCTGTCCCAGCCCCTGGCTCCCGCAGAAAGAACTCTCTGTTCTCGCTCAGCATTCGGGCCCTGGACGGGCCTGTGGTGGGGGCTGGGGCTGGGGGTGTGGTCCCCGCTTCCTCTGTCTCTCTCTCTCTGCCCGGCAGCCTGCTGGCCCCAAGTCTCCGCAGGGTCCTGGCGACAGAGGCCAGATCCCTGCCAGGGCAGGGGAGGGGGCGGGGCGCGTGTCCCAGGCTCTGTGCCCGCCTGCAGGGGGAGCTGAGGGGAGGGGGCTGCGGGGGGCTGCTCCGGCGCCCGCCCTTCACGTCCACAGCGCATCTGACTCTAAGGTGCAGGAACTTTATTTTGCACCCCGATGTAGGGAACTTCTGGGGCTCTGCTCCCTGCCCCGCTGCACCCGGCCGTGGGTGCACACCTCCCCCCTCACCCCCACGCCCGCTCCGGCCCCTGAGCTCCAAGCATCTCCCTGAGCCGGGTCCAGCTGGACTGGTTCCTTTCATCCATTACTCAGCCCTGTCCCTCCATGGACGGACTTCATGGGTCCTAACTGTTCCCATGCGTTCAATGAACCCCTTAAGTCACCTGGGGAGGGGACGGGAGGCACCGCTCGCAAGCCCCCACCCCCACTCCTTTCCATCTCCCTGAGGGCATCGGGCTTCAGGAAGCCAAACACGTACTCGGCTCACGGGCGCGTCCTCTGGAGATGGGACCACGGTGTCCACTCTCAATGTGCACGGCCTCCTGTCCTGATGTCCCTGGTGACCCTCCCTCCCTCCCCAGGGGCTGGATTCATGTCCACGGTCAGCAGCACCTGACTCTGGTGGGAAAAAAAGACATTGTCCCGGAGCACAGAGAGTTTAGGGTGGTGACACTCCGTGTGACACCGTAAGGGCGGGGTGGGGGCACATGTCATTACACGACTGTCCGGACCCATGGACTGTACGACACCCAGAGGGACCCCAGTGCAACCGATGGGCTTTGGGTCATAATGACATGTCCACGTGGGATCACAGGCTGCAACGGTGAGCCGCTCTGGTGGGGGGCATGGACTGTGGGGACAGGGGTCCCTGCGAAATGGCTGGACTTTCTGCTCAGTTTGGCTGTGAACCGAAAACGTCCCAAAAAGAAAATTTTACTTTAAGAAAAACGCGGCGTCTCGCACAAAGAGGCAGATGCCCGGGCCGTAAATCCCGCCCAGGTGTCCCTTCCTTGTGGGGAAGACAAATGACACCACTCGTCCCCGAACACCCTACACGGAGCAGCCCCTGTGACAAGGACGTGATTTCCTGGGAAAAGGGGGGGACAGGGGCCTGGGGAGGAGGAGGCAGTGAAAAGGCACCTGTCACGGCCACCCAGGCCTCCCCCAGACCCCTCCTGTCCTGTCACCCACCCCGGGAGGGGAAATCCCGCCCTGTCCCCCAGAAGCTCCCTGTGACGCCCAGGAAGGGAATGACGGCCTCACGAGGCTCCGGGAGACGTGTGTGTGACCTCAGCAGGGGACCCCGCACCGCCTGGACCCCGGAGCTGCGCGCCGTAGTTTTGGACTTATCCTGCGAGGCCGTTTCTCTTATTTGGGGACAAATGGGGCCCCGCTGTCTTCTTACCCAGCTATGCCTTGGGGCCACACGTCCTGCGGACGACACCCTGCTGGTTGTGGGCAGCCCTGCCCAGCAGGGGGGAGTGGGCGCCCCGCAAACCCCAAGTCCGCATTTCCCGGACGCGCAGACTCCGGTCAGCCCGCTGGGCCTGCTCCCCAAACGCTCTTGCTGCCCTGAAACCTAACGGTCTCCGCTCCTTTCTCGTGTGGGGACAGGGTCACCCCTCTAGGGTGCTTCCGCCTCTCAGGCCCCCCGGCCCTGCCCAGCCCTGCCGGGATCCGAAATGGTGCGAGGTGGCGGTCTGCCTTTGTCCTTCGGCTTTGTGCTCAGCAGCGGCGCTGGCTCAACCAGCACCTTCCGGCAGGGGCCCCGCCGCCCGCCCGTCCCTGCGGTCCACACCCAGGGCCCCTGGCTCTGCCTGCAGGCCGCGGCCCGGTGCCCCCTCCTCCTCCCCGCGAGGGTCACTGCCCCCACCCCCCGCTGTGCGCAGCCCTGGGGCGGGGGGCTGCAGCCGTGGCCCCCCTGACGCCCCTGCCCTCCCGCAGGCCGGACGTGAGTACTCGCCCGCGGCCACCACCACGGAGAATGGGGGCGGCAAGAAGAAGCAGAAGGAGAAGGAGCTGGACGAGCTGAAGAAGGAGGTGGCCATGGTGAGGTCGCGGAGAGGGGGTGCCGAGCCGGGGAGCCCGCCCCTCACCCTGCGCCCCCAGGGCCCCGCCGGCCTCCGACCCACATGCCCGCCTCCCTCCCCCCCCCCCACAGGATGACCACAAGCTGTCCTTGGACGAGCTGGGCCGCAAGTACCAGGTGGACCTGTCCAAGGTGAGTGGGGGACCCCGGGGGGACAGAGCCAGGCGGGGGGCAGCCGAGGGCCCGGCTGAACGTGGACAAGCAGGAAGGAACCTGAGCTCGGTCGGGGTTCCAGCGCCGTTCGGCGGGCGCAGACGGGGCATCTGAACCGGCCGGGGCCGGGGGACGTGACCTCGGGTGACCGCCCAAGCTGTGTGGCCCTGATGGTCAGGGGGCGGGGACGCTTCCTGCATCCTTGGTGGAGTGGGGGGCAGCCCCCCGACGTGTGTGCTGGGAGCCTGGGCTGGGCTGCCCTCCAAAGAGATGGGCGTGGCCCCAGATACGTCCCCATCCAGAAGGACCAAGAGGGGACACACTCAGAACCCCTGGCCCTCACGGTCCCTGGCACCCGCCGCAAACACCGCCCGCCTCCCCGGGCCTCTCCCGCTGGCCCCGACCCTCCAGCCGGTGGCTCGTCTCCACCCGGACGCCATTCCCCATCAGGGGCCAGCGGGACACGAGGGGGGCCGGGCGCGCACCCCACCCTCGTCCTGCCTCCCCCAGGGCCTCACCAACCAGCGGGCACAGGACATCCTGGCCCGGGACGGGCCCAACGCCCTCACGCCGCCCCCGACCACCCCCGAGTGGGTCAAGTTCTGCCGCCAGCTCTTCGGGGGCTTCTCCATCCTCCTGTGGATCGGGGCCATCCTCTGCTTCCTGGCCTACGGCATCCAGGCTGCCATGGACGACGAGCCGTCCAACGACAACGTGAGTGGCCGCCAGGCCCTCGGGCCAGCCCGGAACCCCGTCCTCCCACACGGAGCCTCCGGGGTGGGTGGGGGGCAGGGAGGCAGACCCTCACGTCTCAGTGGTCTCCAGGCAGCCCAGGGGTGAGGCCTGGACACACCGCTGCCTGGACACACAGCTGCAAGCTCCTCCGACGCGCACGCGTCCCTCGGGAATGAGCACGCCCTCCTGTTCGCCCGCCGAGGGGGCCGTGGCTGCACCCCTGGGGAAGCCCCTGTCCTGGGAACCCCTAAGGCTCTCCCCGCACATCCCAGGCTCAGGGGGCTGAAGACTAGACGACTGGGGGTGGGGGCGGGCACTCCCGGTCACGGACAGCGGTGGCATTTAACACTTGTCCCCAGTGACAGCTGCCCCTCCGCGGCTGGTGGGGCGGGCGGGCCCCTCAGACCCGTTCTCCTTGCAGCTGTACCTGGGCGTGGTGCTGGCGGCCGTGGTCATCGTCACCGGCTGCTTCTCCTACTACCAGGAGGCCAAGAGCTCCAAGATCATGGACTCCTTCAAGAACATGGTGCCCCAGGTAGGGGGCCGGGCCGGGCCAGGCGTGAGGGTGCGGATGGGCAGTCCGGCTCCTCGCCGCTCCCTCCTCGTGCGCGGAGACGGGGGCTGGCGCGGCAGGGTCCCCGGCTCTCCACGGCAGCCCGAGCTGTTGCTGAGGCTGCGGGGCTGGGCGAGAGGCGGGCGGCCAGCGCGGGGGGCGGGGACCAGCCCTTCACGCCACGCTCACGGCCCCCCCACAGCAAGCGCTTGTGGTGCGGGAGGGCGAGAAGATGCAGATCAACGCGGAGGAGGTGGTGGTGGGCGACCTGGTGGAGGTGAAGGGCGGAGACCGCGTGCCCGCCGACCTCCGCATCATCTCCTCGCACGGCTGCAAGGTGAGGCGCCCTGCAGGGCCGCGGGCCGCCGGGAGCAGGGGGGCCGGTCCCACGCGCGCAGGCCGGAGCCCCGCCCCGTGCGCCCCGCGGAGGGCGCTGTCTGCTCGCACCCCCGTGTCCCCCCGTGTCCTCGTGCCCCCGTTGTCGTTAGGAGGTTTGCAGACGGCCACCGTGCCGTGTCACTTGGCTCTGTAAGAACGCGCTCGTTGTGCTGGGCGGGTGCGTGTGGCCCCACGAGCTCCGCTGTGCACATTGTCACAGATGGCGGTGTGGGTGGCACCCCCGTCGTCACACAGTGCAGAGATTCGGGTGAAATGCCCCATTTTACAGACGAGTACACGGGGGCTCTGTTGGTCAGGGAGCCGGCCCGAGGCCACGTAAGGAGTCGGGAAGCGCTAGATGCCCCCCCCCCCGCCCCCCGCCCGGGGACAGTCGCGGAGCCGTGCTATAAATATGCGGTGAGGACGCGAGTAATTCTGTCCCCTGTGTCATGGAGACTGAGGGCGTCGGGGTCAGGAGACAGCTGTGTGTGCCCGGGAGCGTCTGCCAGCCTGGTGACGCCACCCCCGCCCCCAGGTGGACAACTCGTCCCTGACGGGCGAGTCGGAGCCCCAGACCCGCTCCCCGGAGTTCACGCACGAGAACCCCCTGGAGACCCGCAACATCTGCTTCTTCTCCACCAACTGCGTGGAAGGTGAGGGCTGGCCTGGGGGCTCCTCGTCCCAGCGTCCCCACGGGAGGCGCCTGAACCCTGAACCCCCCGGCGGGGCAGGGGGCTGTGGCTGCACGTCCTTGTGGAAGGCCCCGCTGTGGAGAAGGGAGGGTTCCGGGATTGGGGGCCCCAGATGTCACAGAAACAGTCCCCTCCTAAGAGCGAGGTGCTGGCTGGGGAGGCCTGACATGGAGGAGAGCCCCCCGCGGGGACAGTCCCTGTGCACCCCCAGCCTTTGGGTGTGGGGCCAAGACCCCTTACACACACACATCACACACAGATCACACATCACAGTCACACACATGTCACACGCACACATCACACACGTCACACGCACACATCACACACACACGCACCCGCCCTTTGACTCGTGGCATCTCAGGCTGACGCCTTCAGTCCCTCCTGGGTGGGGACCGGCCACCTCCTTCCGTGGCCCCTGCTGTGACCAGCGGCCCGGCGAGGGGGACGGACACATGGGCTCCTTCAGGTGCACCTAGGACCGCGCTTCACCGGGAGAAATCGCCGTGCCCAGGCTGCCCATTCACCCCTTTCCTGTCCTGGGGTTTAGAGGTGACCAGAGGCCAGTCAGAGGGGCCGCCAGCACGTGGTGGCAGGAGCCCAGGGACAGCTGTCCCTGCGCGCTCTGCGGTCACAGGCTGGCTGGGAGAGCGAGTGTGGGTGGGAGCTGGCGGGGAAGGGGCCTGGCCGGCCGCGGGCTCAGACGGCGGGTCACTGCAGGGCTGGGCCTCGCTCTGCGCCCGTCCCTCCCTGTCCCCTTTCTCTGCTGTCCCCGGGCGTCTCCCCGTCTTCCGCACGCTGGCACCCTAACAGAAGTCCCCACACAGCACACGTCCTGGACGGTTCACGGGCGGAGGTGCTGGCATCCGAGCCACGTCCCCACAGTGGTCACGAATGCCTAGCAGACGTCCCCGCTGCCTGCGCTGAGTGGCTCTGAGGAGACCGCAGGCCCCAGGGGGACTCGCGTGGGCGGAGGGCCGGCTGTGCGCCTGGGGCTGGCCCGGGCGCATGACAGCACCTCCCCAGGTCACGACCGAAGGGTGCCGAGCTGGGACACACGCGCACACGGCTCCCGCCCTGGGGGCCCCTCCAACGTCCACCTGAGGGTCGGTCACCAGCCAGGGTCCGCAGAGACCCACGCCGGCCGTTGAGAGGACACTCTGAAGCCCCCGTGGGGAAACCCGCCGGGAGGGCTCACTTGGTGACGTGGGTGGACAGCATGAGGCTGACCGTCCCGGACTGCGGCCGGCAGCGTCCTCGCCTCCCTGACCGGCTGGGGGTGGGGGTCGTTTGCTGGTCCCTCAGGGCCAAGTGTAAGAGGGACGCGCTGCTCTGGGCCGGACTGGACCACGGATGCGGGGGAAGCGGCCGAGCGCGGTTCGGTCCCCCGGGCTCCGGGCGCAGAGCCCCCAGCGGCGTGCCCCACCCCGGGTGTCCTTCCTCGGGACTCGAGCTGCTGTCCCCTCCCGCCTCGCAGGCACGGCCAGGGGCATCGTGATCGCCACAGGCGACCGGACGGTCATGGGCCGCATCGCCACGCTGGCCTCGGGCCTGGAGGTGGGGCGGACGCCCATCGCCATGGAGATCGAGCACTTCATCCAGCTGATCACGGGCGTGGCCGTCTTCCTGGGCGTCTCCTTCTTCGTGCTGTCCCTCATCCTGGGCTACAGCTGGCTGGAGGCCGTCATCTTCCTCATCGGCATCATCGTGGCCAACGTGCCCGAGGGGCTGCTGGCCACCGTCACCGTGAGTCGTCGCCGGGGGTGGGGGGACCTGCTACCGTTTTCCCAGAAGTAGGGGGCTTACTGCTCCTCCGCAGTTTACTCCGCTGCCGGCCCCCAAACCCGCATTTAATGCACGGGACTGCTCTGCGCAAGGGCAGGCGGCGCTGGCTGTCCCTCGGCCCACAGCTCCTCCCCCAGCGCTTGTCACCTCTTCCCACCTCCCAGGCGACGCGCCTGCCCCCCGCCGTTCGGATGGAGCTCGTCTTGGCAGCTCTGAAGGTCACCAGTGCTACCAAGCCCGGTGACCTCCCGGCCCCCACCCTTACCTCTGCTGCTGCAAGGGACCCTGCTGGCCACCTGCCTGCGTCCTCTCACTAGATCCCTGTGACATGCCACCGTCCTGCTCCCCCTCTCTGTCCTTCCCCCCACAACGCTGGGCCTCAGGCCTCAGCTCTCCGCCCTGCCCCCCCACACCCTTAGAGAGAGCCCCGTGTCCAGTGCCCGCTCCGTGTGGTGGCTGTCCCGTCCCCATGCCCAGCTCGGGCTCTCTGTGGGACTCCAGCCAAATGCCTTCAGTCCCCACTGGGCATTTTGCCTAAAAGCACACCCACGGGCTCAGCTCAGCAGCTCACCCGGGTCCCCCTCGAGGCGGGGGGAGCGGCCGTGCACTCGGGCAAGGTCATGGACACCCCCCGCCCCCCGCAGGTGTGCCTGACGCTGACGGCCAAGCGCATGGCGCGCAAGAACTGCCTGGTCAAGAACCTGGAGGCCGTGGAGACGCTGGGCTCCACGTCCACCATCTGCTCGGACAAGACGGGCACCCTCACCCAGAACCGCATGACCGTGGCCCACATGTGGTTCGACAACCAGATCCACGAGGCCGACACCACCGAAGACCAGTCCGGTACCCGGCAGCCCAGGGGAGAAGGGGGCGGAAAGCGCCAGAACCCCGGATGAGGGGTGGGGCAGGGGGCCATAAGAGCTCTGAAGGGGACCCATTTCCTCCCAGGGGCCACGTTCGACAAGCGGTCCCCCACGTGGACAGCCCTGTCGCGCATTGCGGGGCTCTGCAACCGTGCCGTGTTCAAGGCCGGACAGGAGAGCATCTCCGTGTCCAAGGTATGGGGGCGGGGGGTAGGGGGCGTCTCCTGTCCAAGGCACGGGGTGGGGGGGCATCTGCGCGTCTCCGCAGCCTGCTGGGGCCCAGCTTGCCCCCTCCCACCCTGTGGGGGCCTGCGGGGCTTCAGAGCCTTTCCCCTCGGTCCCCTAGCCCCGCGGGGACACTGAGTTCTCTCTGGCAGAGGGACACAGCTGGGGACGCGTCTGAGTCAGCCCTGCTCAAGTGCATCGAGCTGTCCTGCGGCTCCGTGAGGAAGATGAGAGACAGGAACCCCAAGGTGGCCGAGATCCCTTTCAACTCCACCAACAAGTACCAGGTGCGGCTGGGGCACCAGGACAGGGGGAGGGGAGGGACACGAGTGACAGGTGCACGGGGCCAAGGGGCAGACAGGGACGTCTGAGCATCGTGTCGTCATACCTGCCCGACCTCGCTCCCCACTGCGGGCAGCCTGGGTGACAACCCATCTGGCTCCCAAACCTCACTCCTCACTGTCTCCTGTCACCCTCTGGGTCCCCCCGGCCCCCCAACCCTCCCCTCCCATTCAGCTGGAACTCCCCTAGGGTGGGTGCGTTCAACGCCAAGAACACGGTGTCAGCTACGTCCTGTGTAGGCCACCGACATAACGGGGGCCCTGAGGCCAGCATGGCTGGTGTGGTGGGAGGGGGTGACAGGCGAGCCGTCAGCCTCGGGCACAGGGCCCGTCCTAGCCCACCTAAGGTGACTCAGGTTACAGGGCCGGGAGGTGCGCACGCAGAGGCCGTTGAGGGAGGGTCTGCTGCCAGCCCCGGCTCGTCCCAGGCCCCTTGCTGGTTCCGCCTGCCCCCCGCCCCCCCGTAACTGCCGCCTCCCTCCAGCTGTCCATCCACGAGCGGGAGGACAGTCCCCAGAGCCACGTGCTGGTGATGAAGGGAGCCCCGGAGCGCATCCTGGACCGCTGCTCGTCCATCCTGGTGCAGGGCAAGGAGATCCCGCTGGACAAGGAGATGCAGGACGCCTTCCAGAACGCCTACATGGAGCTGGGGGGCCTGGGCGAGCGCGTGCTGGGTGAGGGGCCGGGGGGTCCCCGGGGCGCGGCAGGGGTCCCCGGGGCGCGGCGGGGGTCCCGGCGGCCACCTCTCCGCTCTCACGCCCGCCTCTGCCCCGCGTCAGGGTTCTGTCACCTGAACCTGCCCTCCGGGAAGTTTCCCCGAGGCTTCAGGTTCGACACGGACGAGCTGAACTTCCCCACGGAGAAGCTGTGCTTCGTGGGGCTCATGTCCATGATCGACCCGCCCCGGGCCGCCGTGCCGGATGCCGTGGGCAAGTGTCGGAGCGCGGGCATCAAGGTACGGCCTCAGCGGCCCGCTCCGCCCGCTCCTTCCACATGCCACCTGCGCGGGGGCCGAGGGGGCCCGCTGACCGCGAGGACAAGCCGTCAGCTCCGGGGAAGCGTCGGCCACCGCCTCGGGGCGCGCGTCTCGCCCCTTGTGCTCGGGGAGTCTGTCCCCCGGGCCCGTCCTCCCCCTCCCTGATGGCCGGCCGCTCTGACACCCTGCCTGGGACCTGTGGTCGTCCTCCCGTCCCCAGCTAGGACGCTCCCTCCATCCACCTGCGATGGGGTATCGATCGGGCTCCTGTCCGCACCCTCTCACGCCCCCAGGGCCCCGAACACTGGGTCCGGCCCTCGTCCCCCCCAGCACCGCGCTGCCCGGGTCTCTGGTCCAACCGCACCCGCTTCACAGTGGCCACTGCCCCTGGGCGCTGTTCGTTCTTCACGCAACGGACACGGGGGCTTTGCCAACTGGGCGTCAGGCGCAGTTCAAGGTGCCGGAGTTCAGCAAGCACAGGCCCGACGCCAGGCCCTCCCAGCTCGGGGCCGCCCCGCTACTTCCAAGACTCAGCTCTTTAGCGCTCCCCGCACTGAGCTGCTCCCCGGTGGGGAGCTTCGTTTGCTGCTCTTCTCAACACTCACGGGTGACCGCACGCGAGTAAGTGCAGCCCCCGCCCGTCAGCGCGGCGGTGCAGGTCCGCCCGTCAGCGCGGCGGGGCAGCCCCGCCTGTGTGCTGAGGGCTGGGGACCGTGCTCAGTGCGGGGACACGGCCTGGCCCCTACCGTTAACCACAGAAGGACAAGCAGCTCCGGTAGTGGGGCACCGGACCCTCTAGTACTACAAACAGCCGATTGTCTGGGAGCCTGCGTGTCAGTCAGGCACTACTGTGAGCACTGAACCTGTGTGTTCTCGTAACCACAGAGAGGGAAACAGAGGCACAAAGTCACACCCCCCAGACCACACGGCTAGTAAGTGGTGGGGCAGGATTTTAGCGGAGGCCGTCTGCCGTGTCTGAGCCGGCATGGCCGAGGACCCCCGTAAACGTGTGTACACGCGAGTTCCAGCCCGCACCACTCCCCTCACTTACAACCCAGCCGGGACTCAGAGTGGGCAAGTAGCGTTCCCCAATGAAGCAGCTTGGAAGAGGACTGGCCGCATGAGGCTTGGCCTGCCCACC
>PVJL010019368.1:0-13991 GCA_004026885.1 Lyroderma lyra | reverse complement strand
AGATTCCTCAAGGGAGGAACAACCTAAGACAGGCACAGGCACAGAGGGGCCATCAGGAGACCGTTAGGGCTCTACAGGGGTGAGGCACCGCCCCGCACCCCCTCTGAGCTTAATCCCTTGCCCCCCGGCTGCCGCGCTTCCCACGTACAGCTCAGGCTGAGGTCCGATGGAAGATACTGGTTAAAGCTTCCTCGAGGGGATGTCTCAGCAGACTGAGATCCAGGGACCGATTTGGGCCATTCCCCCGTAATGGATGTTTTCGTCGTAACAATGAGTCCATCCCCTGGGGTTAAGCACTGGTGTGTGAAGGCACAGGAGGTGCTGGAGCACAATGGGGACTTTCGGGAAAAGCAGTTTCGAGGCCCGTAACTCACAGACCCTGGAAAAATCAGTGTCACTTCCTTTTCTGCCCACAAGAAAAGCTCTGCGTGTCTGGATTCGGGACTCTTTCAGTCCATGAGCCTGGAGTCCCTTGGCCCCGCTGGAAACATACCTTCGGGTCTTTCATCACCTTGTGCTGACTTTCCCGTTTTCCCACAACCTGTGTTGTGCTGATGCAACAGGACAGTGAAGAAAAAGATCAAACCACTAAGCCCTTTTTTCCTATGCTATATTGACTTTTATTTACAGATTCTTAGAAAGTAGGAACTATATGAGAGCAGAGCAAAAAATTGGTTTACCCTTTTGGATGAGTAAGCTGAGTTTCAGCATCTCCAAGATTATAAGATGAAAATACATAAATACATAAGTAAATAAACAAATATACACATATATTCAGCGTACCCAACTTTATTTTAATCTAATAGGGAAGGAACAATATATCTAAGCTCTCATCTGGTTTGTCTAAGAACTTCAGAACAACAACAAAATCTTCATGTCTCAAAATGCTTGCAAGTTTAACTTTATTTGCATAATCACAATAATAACCATAACACCACCACTATAAAAAAGCACTGAGTTCAGTTTACACAGATCTCTTACATTAAGAATCTAATTTGACTTGGTGATTATCACAACAACCTTATGGTAGCTAGAACAGCTTTCATTATGTTCATTATACTGATAAGGATAAAGTTCAAAGTTTTAACTTGCCCATGGCTTTATGGTAAGAAGCAGTATCTCTCTACTGACTCATTACAAATACAGTGTGTTTTAAACTGTACCTTCATAATTGCTATCCTGTACTCTGCTCACATATGGGTATTTAAGAAGAAAAATCAACCACCATCTGGTTAAACCATTTCCATTCTGAAAGTGAGTGTGTAAGTCAAATTACTACAATATATCTGGGCAAAATGATGAGAAAATCCACTATGATCTGTATTGTACAACATCACCATAGAATTATCTATTTCTGGCAAATATTCTCTTATTAGATCAGTGGCTAGCTAAATACATTAAAAAATCAAGTTATTTTAATTACAAGTTTAAAAGATAAATGACATCAATTAAAATCATTGGAAATGATTTTACATTAGGAAATACTTTTAAAATTCATCTTATTTAGAGTGAAGTAACACCTACAAATCAGCAATAGTACATGTTACTTAATTTTAAAGGCATGATCTGAAATTGCAAACAAACAAAGCCTTCAATTACATGCCAGAATTTGGTGTATTGATTATAGAATCTAACAAGATAAGCCTAGGAAATCTTCTGCTGTGTAAGGCTGTATAAAAGGCAGAAAGTATTGAACACTTAGAGTTATTTTTAGAAGGCTAACCCCAAGTTAAAGCTCTTATCCAATGATGTGTACTCAGTGTATTCTTAGTATGTAAGGCTTCTGTGTCAGAGCTACTGCTCTAAGAGAATATTTTGTTTGACTTCTAAATCCACATAAGCCTTATACAAATGTAAGTTTTATAATGTGTGGACTCTCTGATCTCAGGGACAACTTCAAAGAAAATTCAAATACCAAACAGTAGCACTTAAGAGAGGCAAAATGCAACATCTTGATCAATAACAGTCAAACCAAATACCCTTTTTACTAATACTTAGAAATGTTAAATCCCGAGTCTCAGTTGTCTGTGATAAATCAATTCTCCTCTCACATTACATTTGCGTGTGTGTGTGTGTGTGTGTGTGTGTGTGTGTCTATGTGTATGAGAGAGGGAGGGAGGGAGGGAGTTAGAGAGAGAGAGTGAGGGAGAGGGAAAGGGAGAGAGAGAGAGAGAGAGAGAGAGAGAGAGAGAGAGAGAGAAAGGACTTCTTTTCAAGGTTCAGACTATCTTGTTTGAGCAATATCCGTGAGTTCAGATACAGACTGATTTGGAAATCTACAAGCATATAAACTATAATGCGGCAAGAAAAGAACTAGAAACAATGTTTTATTTTCTTTCCTTTTTATTTTTCTTTTCTTCTATCTTTTGATTCCACCAGTTTATAAGAAAACTGGAAAAATGGTGATTCAGACATAATTCCTATTTTTGACAAGATCCTTTCAATTCTCTAAAATTAGAACAAAAATGCATGGATAATTGTCTCATATTCAATTGTGACATTACCATCCAAAGAAAATATTAATGTGGCAGGTTACCACTGAGTTTTCATGGATTCCATTTGAAATCACAATAATGAGGATAGTCTAGCTATTTTCTCATGGCATAGAGAAAACTAAGGTTATTTTACTTTTAGGAAAGAAGCAGTCTTTACTTCTGTGTGATAAAAATTATCATAATAAAAAGACAAAAGCTACCATTTATGGAGTATACCTAAGTTCTTTTGTAGAGTTCGTACTGGTGTCCAGTTTTAATATTACCTTATGCCAACACCTCCCACAATTCCGACCTCCGTGATGTGAGGCATAATAATGTGTTTACTGAGGGGCACACTGCGTAGCACAGTTCCTGTAGAATACTGATCTACAGCATGTTAATCAGACAGAATGCCAAGTCTGCCATAAGCTGGCAGACCAACCTAGAGGAACACACCCGGACAGGTCGTCGATGTGTCTTCCTTAACTTCCTCAGACATGTAAGGAAGCAGCACTATGGCTCAGTGGCAAAGCTAGACAATGCCTTAACAATTAACATGCATTTCTCAGTCAATAGGGACCATTCAGAAAAAAGAAGTAAACATTCAAAGCTTAGTGATTTCTCTTGTGCCCTGCTTCTGTGACTTGTGCCAGACTTGCCCGAGCTAGTTCTAAAATAATTGATCTGCTCCAATGAGTCAATAGCCATTTATCTTCACGTTTCCTTAGGCACCGGTGATATAGGTTAACAAAATCACCTTTGTGTATTCAGATGTAGGTATATGTGTATGTCCACCCAGACATGCCTAGGAAAGGTGTAGCACAAAGGCCCTCCTCATATACAAACAGTGGCAGCAGGGTGACATCTGGTTCTCTGGACAATGGAGACTGAAGCAGCAGTGAACCTCAGTGAGGTGACTTCCGTCACATTGCAGATGCAGTTTGGGAAGAAAATACCCATTTCTATATGTTAAATCCAGTTGCACTGCTAAAAGAAATACATGGACATTGCCTCCAGCAGGTGACTGGATAGAATACAGTGCAATCTTAATCATGACACCCAAACCAAAACTAGGAATTTTTTCAAGGCCTTTAAATGTACTCAAAAATGTAAATACATAAAACAACAGGTTACTCCTAGTCAGCTATGATCAGTTTAATTTGGGCAAGTGGACAGAAGCAGCTTCCTTAAATAAGAGCTACCCAGGCTCTCATTAGTGCAAAGCTAAAAATATCCAGGTCATGCTAAATGTGTATGACTTCATGGTGGAAAATTTTAATCCTCCAACATCTCCTAGAAAAGAAACCAAAAGCAAGAGGAACAACAACTGTGAGGAAGATCTCAAAATCTTGTTTAGATCACTGGACAAATGCTAAGAGAAAAAGTAGAAATTCTAAATATACTGAGGTACTCACTTTTACAAAGTAAGGGTGACAGGTTGGAGGCGGGCCTGGAATGTTCTGTATTAGAATGGCACATAGAATTATCACCACACAGGCCTGATCATGGAAAAGCAGATATCTCACATCCTTAAGTGGCAGTTTCATGTGAGTTACATCTTAGGGGGGAAAAAGCCAACTAAGGTCCAGGAATTGATTTATAAATACATAAAAATGCACTTTTCCATTTATACTTTCACCTTGTTTTTCCACACTTATATCAATAGAAGTAAAGCATTAATTAAACTGTGTTTATTGAGTAATATATGTAACCAAAGATTAAACATATTTGTCCCATTATGCATGCTTCTATTTTAATATATAATTAAATACATATTACATATGCATATATAAAATGACAGCAATCACCTGTCACAGAGCTCTTCTGAGCTAAAAAAAAAATGCTGATAGCATTACTGAACATCTAATCTATTTAATACTGTTTTGCATTCAGCTTTTAAAAATCAAGCAATCTGATCTTTCCTAAATGACATTTTGGTAGGAAAAAGGTCATGTAGTTTGATTACCAAGCCCATCAGGAAAATAACAGTAAGATTCCAGTTAGACTCTGATGCTGATAAATCAATATAACTGTCAACGACTGTGTCCTAAAATTAACATAAATGTGGGAACAAACACAATCATGGAAATGGTAGCAAACACTGTGCTTAAGAATATTACCCATCTGGGAATTGCTTCTTTGAGCAGAAGGTATAAATCAAACCAGTCTGCTCGTAGAAAGTTTTAATATCTCTCTGGAAAAATACTTTAATTGGAGATTTGTATCTAATTCTATATGTCATTGGCATAACCTGGTCCAGAAGTATTATCAGAGCATAAATCGCACATTTACATTGAAGTGACATAATCTTTATCTCAGAATATTAAGAGAAAAATAGTGATGTCTGTGGGCTCCCTTTGCATATGTGTCTTGTTGTGTCAGGAAGCACCAATGATGAGAACTTAGGCTTCTGCCTGGTATCTTCTTGAACACTTGAAGGAATTTAGGATAAATATCATAGTGTGGCAGTTTGGGCTTGCTTAGAAGTATCAGGTACCTTGTGCCTTGTTTGAGGAAGCTAGGCGGTTGGTACGCTATGACACTATACAAGCGCCCTTTGTTAAACAAGCCTAAGGGGATATGAATTATTATTAATATTTCACATCCTGAGACAATTTTGGCATAGTTAGTAGGATGGGAGAATCTCACTGAAACATTGGAATAGTTTACTAACTGACTGTTTACTCAGTACTTGAAAGTAGCTCCTGGGAGGTACTTCAGACACAAGAAATTGTATGGGAGAGGTTGATACCCTCAAATCCTGAGAAATGAGAGAGGAAAAAGAGAACAGTAGGATACGAAGCAGAAGTCCAAAGGAGTGCTGTTACCCAGGACACTGGGGTAATCGAGAGCCAGAAGTCCCTGAGACACTGGAGTAAGTAAATGCTTCCAATGGAGACCTCAAAATACGCCATCGTGCTAAAGGTCTGTTCACCCCTCCACGGTGTCCTTCCCTCTCTATCCTGCTGTTTGCCAGGAAACTGACCACTTTGGATTGTAGCAACAGGTTTCCTTCCCTCTGACTGTATTTGGTTTCAGTCAGTGAGGAACTTTGACAGATGATCAGAGGGCAGAAGGTGGCAGTCATTGTATCAGGCTTCCACTCCGAAGAGTGTGAGCCGGCTGTGTTTTTGTGTTGGTTAACAGTTCTGTGATCACTCTCCCTGGGTATCCTGCTATCTATCCCTTGTGGTCCCCAACATCCCGCTCACAACTTGGTAAACAGTCTTCTTTTTAAAACTCCCCACAACTTTGTAATTTGAGAATGCCATCTGTTCTCCGTGGGGACCCTGCCTGGGTAGTGCTTCAGCTATTATAGAAAGGGAGGAATCCAATGGGAAAACAAATAAACTTGCCTGAGAGTTAAGAAATGTTAGCTGAAGAGACCAGTCACTAATAATTCTATGGACTTAAAGTCATTTACTGTCTCTGGGCATCGTTTCATTTTTAAAAAGATAATACAGACTACTAGAATTGAAGGTTTACTTTTGCCTCTAAAATTTTGTATTTCTATGTTTCTAAACATAAACACAACTTAACTGACAACTCGGTCATTCACAAATTCCTCCGGGCACCGTTCTGCCCCTTCTGCATGGCTGAGATGGTAACTGAAGAGCATGAAGCTCACAGACAGGACCCCACGTGGAGACACAAAATCCGTCAGTGGATTCTCTGTCTCCTAAACTCAACTTCTTTCAACCCATCGTTCAAGGCCTCCCCACAAGGAGGCTCCAGCCCACTTTTCTTTCTCTTTCCCACTCCTTTTCCACACATTCTCGGCTCCAGCCCAACAACCCTCAGACGTGCCTGCATCAGAGTTCCTCCCAAGAAGTATTTTTGTTTACCACATTCTATGTGTCTGGAAGACTGTCCTTTCTGCAAATTTTAATTCTAGCTTTCAAAATTTAGCTCAATTCTTATTACCTCTTTCTTGACAATATTTTCTTAGAACTGCTACAACAACTGTCATCTGTGAAAAATTCACTGGCTAACATCTCCACACCGCGTCTTTGCTCCCGTCTCACGTGCCCACCGCGGACCTCAGCACTTGTCCCAGGGTCTGGCACATGACAGAGCCTCAAGGAAGAGTTTCTGCATACCCGAACTCTAAAATATCTTCAATTATCTCTTGGAACTTTCTTTAAATTGCATATTTTAATTTTTATCTTGTCTTCCCAGCTAACCTTCTTCGAGAGAATCAAAACTACATCTATTACATACTAATTTCCCCTGACCTTGCCAAGTTTATTCCTTATAAGTGGTATTGCATAAAAATTGTTGATTTATTTTAAATAATTAAAAAATATTAAAATGATGCTTCAGGATTAACTCAACATATTAATTACTTCAGATTAAAAAATATAGCAAACCCTCCCCCCAAGTGTTAATGGCTTGTATAGAAATTATGAAATAGATATTTATCTTCTGAGTAAGGTCATCTAAAAGTTAGGGGGGAAAAAGCCCTTATAAACAAATTTGCCAAAATGTTCCAAAATTTTGGAAAAACTATTTTTGATAGGAAGATGGCATGGAATGTCACTATTAAGTTGTAAATACTGTCAAAATATTTCCCAAACTGCATTTGGGGATTTGTTTTCTTCAATAATAAACCTTTACACAACTTCATATATATATTTTCACTTCGTTTATTGCTGACTATGTTGAAAGTTTATCTAAAATACAGACGTATATCCTCAGCATTTTATATCTTCATTAATAAATAATTTATTTAGATTAAATAAGTAACTGAATAGAAGAATAATTTCTATTGCTACTTTTTATCCAGGAAAACAAATTTTTCATGTGTGTGTATGTGTGTGTCTAATGGATTATTCAGAGGAAATTACCTGTATCATCACTAATGACAAAAATACATTTTCAATCAAGGAGTCACTTCTTATAATTCCTATTAAAAGTCCACAGTTTGGGTGTTTGGAATATGAACATAATGAAGTCAGGAAAGATGGCACTGACGTTTTATTATAATTACCTAACATATAATGCCTAGCACACAGTAAGTAACAAGAAGTATAGTGGTTTGTGACCTTCTTGTCCCCTGTTGCTGGGAATAGTGTGAGATCATTATCTTAAATTAGGTGGCAGTGTTGTATGCCTACAACTAACAGTGTGCATCACACAATAACATACTTACATGATTTATAGGCACATAAGACTAATTAACTCCATGTGTGACATTTCATTTTCTACTGAGAAATACAATTATTAGGTCATTTGATAAATTCAAAATCATGCATTAAATCCTTGGAGATGAATGACACAAATGCATGAAATAACTATAGGTTAATTCCCAACAACCTGTTAGTCATCACAACAACATGACAAATAATATAATATAATACTTTCAAGTACAACAAAGTGATTGAGTAGTTTTAGCCGAGATGATGAGAGAGGATATTTCATATGAAGATGGTAGTAACGGAAAGGGAGAGTAAGGGGGATGAAGACGTAGAGAAGAGACAAATCTAATGCCACGTACGGGGGAGCAAAGTAACAACTAACCATGCAAAAGGCTAAGTAATGAAGGCGTAAGAGATGACATGTTTGAGTCATTTGAGGAATTAATTCAAAGCTTATAGCTTAAAATGCATTAGAATCATTGTCTTCCTGACTAGAAGAGTAATGTGATTGATTTTTATTGATTTATCCACAGATTGATTAAGAGATTCTACTAATATGAAGGTGTGGATTGGAATTGTATCAGGAGAGAAGGGAGAATGGCAAATTCACTAGGAAATTTTAACTGTAATTTAAATATGAAATAATGATGACTTGAAACATACAGACACTTGAGCATGGCAGAAGAAGAAACATCAAAGCAATAGGACAAACTAAGATTTAGAACTTGATGATGGGGAAACAAAAATGAGTGATGAATAGTGTTGATGTAATTCTGTGGGAATGAGAAAATAGATATTAATACTAGGTATTTACTTTCCTGAGCCTAGACACGCAAGATTTTTCTATTCCTTCTCTTTACCTAAAGAATGACTTCACTCTCTCTGTAGTTAATTCTGTGTAACTATTTGAATAGGGAAAACACATGTAATGTGTGATGGATCTAATGGATATAACTCTTACACTGCAATACTTACATGTAACCTAAATGGAATGCATTTTGTGCTCTATCTCCTTTAAGGATCATTTATTTGGAACATTACAAACAAATGCATTACTGAGTTAACGTAAATCACCTGTCACAGAAAACTCTTTTTTCTCTTCATGGGACCAAGAACTATGACAGGATCCGTCCCATGAGCAGAGTTCAGAAGCACTTATATCTGCTCACCAAATGAACTGCAGGAAAATTTCATGTGTTATGTATGTATTTAACTATAGGAAAAAAACGTATATTTCTTCTTCAACCACCTGATAATCTAAAAGAAAAAGGACATTTTAAACTGCAGTGTAGATAAAAGGAAAGCATAATCTGAATTCAAAACATGAAAAAAGCTTAGCAGGCTATATGCCTATAGAATGAAAGACATATTCAGGTAGTCTTCTTATTTTTCATAGTATGTCTATAATTCATATTATATGCCTGTAATTACTATTATAATACATAATATGAATTACATCTCATATATTCATTACAATTCATATTATGGCATAATTTATTCAAGTATTCTTGCTGTGCTTCAAATGAGACAGGGTTAACTTGCTTTGGCATAGCAATGTTTTCTATGGGTGGACTCCTCCAGAGCGAGCTGACACTGGTCAGCTCTATTCTTTGTACAACGTTTTCTTCCTAAGATGCTCTTCACAGAAGTTTGTTTCCAAGATACCAAGAGCTGAATTCATTGTATTTTCTACCCTTAAATGTCAAAACAACAAAACAAAACACACACCTATTGGCTGTTCCCAGATATTTAAAAATATCTTTAAAAATTTTTTTTGCAACCAGTGGTCTCAAACCCAGCTTTTTAAAAAAGAAAAATCCCAAACCAAACCAAAGAAAAAAACCTGCTACAATTTTCTGTGTTTAGGGTTAACATTTAAGCCTTATAACTGCTCTGCTGAGGAAAATCCTTTTGCTTCTTTCTTAAATATCTGGATATTTATGTGTTCTCTAAACTCAATTCAGCCTTTCCTTTTAGATAGTCCTAGTTTATTCTGAAAATCACCTTGCAAACAGCCAGGTCTTTTCTTAGCTTTGATCAAATTGTAGATTTTGATGACATCATTTGTGAAGAAAACATACTACCTTATCATTACATTCATTCAATTATTAATGTTAAAAAATTGTGGTATTTCTAAGATGGAGACCTGTATATCAAATCTATGGCTCCACTAGATTGCTTTTATTTTTACATGTTGACTACAAGTTACTGTAAAAATCTTTACAATCAAAACAAAGTGTAAAATACTTGTAAAGAATATAGGTCATCCGGGAGTTTGATATACGAGGGTTGTCCGGGGAAAATCCAGCCAGAAATGCCTCTATTTTTAATATTACATGGCTGGATACTTTCTGGACCGCCCCCTTATAAATTAGAAAAATGCCATCAATCCAAGTATTATCCATACAAGTTTTGATTAGTTTACACTGATGAAACTACTTGGTACACTCTGCAAGGATATTGCTTCTAAGTCATTTAAAGTACAAAGGAGTATTTCATGTTCTTGCTCCATTAACCCATGGCTCTGAGAACAAATCCTACTTTTCTAAGATTATAGGGTGGTAGTTCTTGATTACTTTCCATTTTCAAAATTTCAGGGTATTTTCTGAAGGAGAACATTATGTCTTTGGCCTGTAAAATGAATTATGTTGGAAGAATGCACACTCTGGAGTGAGATGGTCCTTAAGTAGGATTCTCGCTTGGTTTCTCACTAGTTGATTTACAAAGGGGAGGCCACTGGATCTCTGAGTCTGCATTGTCCTTTATAAAAAATCTAGATAAAATTTGCAAAATCGCTAACAGATGTCACCCCAATAAGTCTAACAATAAAAATGAATTAAAAAAAAATTTGCAAAATTAATCTAAGGATTAAATGAGATCATGAATGCAAAGCCCCTGGCACATAGTAGAAATACAATTATTAACAGTTCATAGTTAAACAATAACAACTATTCTATATATTCACACTATGTATAAGTAACAATGTACAATTTGGTTTTAGAAGTGATTTTAGTCAATTTCAAATTTTCTGCTATGGGTTCATTTCTGCGATTAGTGTTAATTTTGATTATCCATGTCAAGAATCACTTAAGTGTTCTTTTTTTCTTTTAATTTTCAAAATACCTTTAAGAGGTAGGGCTCATATTCTCTTTTTCTACATAGTTGATAAAACTGATGCTTGAAGAGGTTAACTGGCACCCCAAGGTTCACAATGTTTAAGAATGGATCATAATTACATTATTAAGATTTTGTCCTTTAGCCACCTATTACAGTTATGTATTATCATATAAGAAGATAGTCTAAACATATTGGCTTGAACTACAACCATCATTCACTTTTCTCAGAAATCTGAAATTTGGGCAGGGATCAGCAAGAATGGCTCATCTGAGAGCTGTGCTGCTCCATTCTGTGAGTTCGATAACCCATTTCCGCAGTACATCACCCACAGAGCTGACAAGCTGGTGCTGGTCACCTACTGAAGCTCCAGCTCCTGCTGATGGCTGGGTAGGGAGAACTCTCATTTTTTTCTGGAGGAAGTGTGAGAACATGAGTTGCTTGAAAGATAAGGAAAACATGGTACATTTAATTTATTGACTGAAAGTCTCAGTGAGATGTAAAAACTGTTGGAATTAAGGAAACGGAGTGAGCTGAAAAGCTATGTGGAGGTACTTAGAAGGCTATTTCATGTGGATATTATGGAGGAGATGCAGGTTGATAATGAATGTCTGCCGTCGTAGAGGGGAGGATAAGATCATCAGAGGAGAAGAGTTAAAGGTGCTAGAAGAGTCATCTATTTGGATATTGAAATTCACCAGAAAAATAACAGGCATGGCGGTGGACACAGGACAGGGAACAGGAAGCCGAGATCTTCAAGGAACAGGAAAGTAAATAACATGAGAAGAAAATGCAGTGGGGTAGCCAGCAATAAGGAGTAGTAGATAATGGTGCTTTTATGACATAAAAGGTGGATGTGGTAGGAAGAAGGCCAAGAGAATTGACAGCAATATAAAAGAAATCGAGTCAATTTGAAGTCCAAAGTATATTTTTTAACTTCTAGACATAAACAAAAACAACACACACAAAAATCTTCTCATTTTTTTTTTGTTTCTTGTAAATCCCTGGATAATTAAATGAGATAGAAGAAGAGAATGCCAATATTCATCCAATTCTGTTTTATAGTTAGGGAAATTTTAATTACAAACGGCACAGATAACAATGACATCCCCAATAAAATCACCTATGCGTAACAAGTTGTTGATTTGTTCACCAGTGATGAAACCATGTTTTCCTCAATGTTTTGTTTCCAGGCTTTAAGGCACAGATCGGTGCTTATGCCTCCTTCTCTTCCTATCTCCTCGTTTGTGGCTAGCCGGGTAAATTGTGCAATTTTTATGCACTTTGCTGAAGGTGAAAAATGTTCAGGAAACACACATTTTTCAAACTAGTATTTTATTTTCTTTCTTGAAGTTAAGCTAAAATGGAAAACATTTTTCCTTTCTTCAACACTTACCACATGCCTGATTATATAGTAGGTGCTCAATTAATGTCTGCTGAATGACGGAATTCAAACAATTCAGTCAAGATATCACACAGAGTAAAATTACAAAAACTGTTAGATTACCCTCAAACCTAAGCAGTGTGACGTGAGGGAGCAGTTGGTACATTAGTTAATCAGGCATGGTGCATTAGTTAATCAAATTGGAGTGGTGTCCCAGTGTCAGAGAAATACAAAGGTGAATGCCTCACTTCCTGCAAGGTGTATTCAGCAGAGTGGATTTAATAGCAGGCATCAGGTTAGAGCTCAGAGTGTTTTTCACTTCTCTGGAGAGGAAAAAAAATACATTTTAAGTTGCTTATGAGAGATGTATAGACAATATTTGTGCCTTGTGACAGAAAGTAATGATTTATGGAGCAAGTGGTAAATTTTTCTTTATGGTCTACTGTAATATCCCTGGAGAAACACTTGGAGTGTGTCCTATATGACATCTGTCCCAGCACTTTCAATCCAAAAGGCTTAAGCGGTCCTGGAATGAGCATCCCCAGGCAGCCTTTCGAAGTGAAGGAAAGACAATTATTCTTTGCACAATGGACAGTGCTTAGTTGGAATTCAGAGGGAAAGTGAAACTGAAGAATTTAAAACATTAGAAACAGAAATGAAAGTAGCAACAAGCAGGAAGGAGAGGGCTGACATTTTCCTCAGACGTGAAATGAGAGTCAGAATCATCAGTGTCCACAGCTGCATGCTGAATGGGTAACTGGCTAAAGTCAATAACGATGACGAGCATAGATAAACTTAAAATAGCCATTTTGCCACATTCTGGCACTGCAAGATCATATTGCTAATAGCTAATATCTTTGAGTGCTGACTACATGTCAGACGTGCTAATAAGTGTTTTATGGACAGTATTTATAACTCTTACAAAAACCCAATGGAGTGGGCATCATGGGGTCTTTTGAAACTTTGAAAAGAAATGTAATAAAGTTTTATTTTTATAATATCTGTATCCATCCTTATTGGCAGGGGGTACATTCCAAGGCCCTCCACCCCCACCGTGGATGTGGGAAACCACAGATATTACTAAACCCTATATATATTACATGTTTTTCTATAAATACTTACCTATGATAAAGTATAATTTATAAGTTAAGCAGCATAAGAGATAACAACAATAACTAATAATAAAATGGAACAATTATAACAACATGCTGTAATAAAGGTGAGGAGAATGTGGTATTATTGAATAAAACGCAAGGGCTACTTTGGAAGACAAGTAGTGTGATACCACGGTGGTGGATCTGATAACAGAGACAGCGATGGATGACGAACTGGTGGGCAGTGCACAGAGCAGGACACGCAGGTCAGAGGGCTGATTATCGTCCTGGACGGAACGGAGCAAGTAGCCTGAGATTTCATCATGCTACTCAGAAACGGCACACAATCTAAGGCTTATGAATTGTTAATTTCTAGAATGTGACAGCTTGATCTTGGACTCCCCAGCCTCCAGAACTGTGAGAAATAAACATCAGCTGTTTAAGCCACTCTGTCTACAGTACTTTTTATGGCAACCCCAGATGACTAAAACACTAAATAATGGATAGTCCCAGATGTTGAGATAAAATAACTAAGCCTTTGAAGAGTTTTGCAGCTTGGGACTGGACACACCTGAGTTCAATGTCAGCCATAAGACTTACAGCAGAGATACTAACAACCCAGAGTTTCAGGTTCCTCACTCTAAAATCGGAATCAGCAATGTGTGCCTTAAAGTTGGTGAAGATCAAATGAGATGATGGGCACACAGGGGTTCCTAACATACAGTAAGTACAATTGTTAAAGACCAAGCAGACACAGGAATGTTCCCTTTAATTTCGTATATAATAA
>PVJL010019367.1:0-14005 GCA_004026885.1 Lyroderma lyra | reverse complement strand
CCATCCATCCATCCATCCACCATCCATCCATCCATCCATCCATCATCCATCCATCCATCCATCCATCATCCCATCCAACAAACTTTTATTGAGCCACTCAGACCAGAGAAAAGCAGAAAAGTCTTCACAGAGAGATGACTTGGGCCCTGAAGTATGAGTTGGAGTTCGCTGAATGGAGGTTGGCAGGAGGGGCCAATCACTGAAGAAGGGGATAGCAGGTGGAAGAGCCCGGAGAGGAGGTATCAGGGCATAGGTGGTGGATGGCTTAACCCCAAAAAGTAAATTCAAAAGAGGGTGGAGGGGGTGAGGAGTCCTCTTGAGGAAGGGCTCCCATCACACCCCCTAGGACCCACACCACCCTGATTGTCAAACATCCCTCCCAGAAGTTAGCTGGGAAGGGTGAGGGTTCATCTTTCTCCATGCGTGGGCTCCCATTTCTGAGTCTGTAGAAACTTCGGTGACATCTGGGCACACAGGGACTGCCCACCATTAATTTTGCATGGAGGATGCCTCACCTCTGCTTGTCCTGGCTTTTGCCCCAGAAGCTCTGTGGCATGGACACGCTGGAAGACACCCCAGTGACCTGCCTGCATCTATGTGGAGGAGGGAGAGTGTGGGTGCGTGGAAAGCCTGAGTTCTCTGACCTTCTCGAAACACGACCTCCTGCTGGACTTGCTGGATGGTTTGGGCTCCAAGTTCTGCTGCACTTGAAGAAATACACTCCGAGTCAGGGGTTTCATCCTAAGACATGGGGAGTTCCCTGGTGGTGTAGTGGCTTAAGGCTTCGGCGCTGGCACTGTCAGCGCTGCGGCCGAGGTTCGATTCCCAGCCAGGGAGCTACCCACATACCAAAAAGCAAAAAAAAAAAAAAAAAAAAAAAAAAAAAAAAAAAAAAAAAAAAAAAAAAAAAAAAAAAAACAAACCAAAAAAAAAAAAAAAACAGAAATGCGTGTTACGAGGGATTGGAGTAATTCAGGGAGGAGAATCACTATGAAAGGATTCTCTTTTTCTCTCAAAAATCACCTCCTAGTCCTAGGATGAGAGTAAACTGTGAGTTTAGATTAAATTCTCAGACCGGACTTCTTGAAACAAAGAGAAGGGTCGGTTAAGCTTTCTTAAAAATTCATTGAATAAATTTTTCCAGAGAAACTTGAATTTTGTAATTTCTGGCTTCTATTAGCAGCTTGGCTCTGAGGGTAAATGAAATATATTCCACAAGTTACCCAAAAATTAGGTAAGAACAGGAAATATAGGGGGGATCAAGATAAGACTTTTTGGTAGTTATTTCCATTTCTGTAATTGTGGTTGTGCTTCCCTTTCAGTGAAAAACATAGGTAAAAAGGGAAATATTTTCAAGAGCATTTGTGATCAGTATTTTTAGTGATTTTGAGTAAATAAAATGTTACCATGAAAGAAATGATTATGTTTAAAACTTACTTTAAAAATACTTAAAAAAGACATAATTTAACTTGCATGATTATGTAAGTAAAAGAATATAATAGCCTTTGATGAATAAATTCCAATTAGATTTTATCTTTAAACAAAACTGTAAGCTTTAATTGATATTTTACTCATCTACTTACTCCTGATGTAGACATCTTATACGATCTTTGAAAACTTTAAATAGTGTGGCATGTGTCCTATAAACAGTTTTCTGGTCTGAGTAATAGATAAGCAGCTGGCTAAGCAAAATTTTAAATGTTATCACGACACTTTAATGTATATATTGGAAGGCTAAAGTCCTACGGCCACATTCTGGGAACGTTCTGTGACTAATGAGTGCAATCTTCTGGGAGTGCCCCCGGCACCCTGCATAACTCAGCGAAGCATCACATTAACCAGCATCTCAGCTGACTCAGGTTAAAAGTTCCCTGTCTCCACGAGGAAGCTGTGGAAACGCTCACTGTAACGACACCGCGCGTGTTTGCACATAGTTACTTCACTCATCATCCGGCGCCCTGGGCCACTGAAGGAAGAAAACCTGTCTGCAAAGCGTCAGATCGTTAGTCTGACACGTGAATGGCTCCAACAGCTGTGCTAATGCTGGAATAATTCAGAGATGTGTTTAGGGCATTTTCTGGGTAATTCAGGATAAAAGTCCTTGTTTGCAAAAGTAAGCTTTCTGGGTCTGAGCGGATGGCAGGGATCAGTAGGTGATTTTTAGACCTTCCTGGATCTGAGACAAGGGATGGAAAACTAGGGCCTCGGGGGTGGATCTGGCCCGCCACCTGTTTTTGTAAATAAAGTTTTATTGGCACACAACCATGCTCATATATTTTTTATGCGTCATATGTGACTGCTCTGTGCTGTCACAGAGCTGAGTAGTTGTGGCAGGGCCATGTTCCCACAAAGCCAAACATATTTCCTTTCTGGCTCTTCACAGAAAAAGGTACGTGACCCCTGAGTATCAAACGTATCAAGATGCATCCACACCCTGTGTGAAAACAGATACATTTGCATACAAATTGGGAAGGTTTGAAGTAAGTTTGCTCTGGGCTGTGGGTAGCTCGTTGCCTCCGGTGCCGTACATGGACTCTGGGCAGCTGTGGGTGTTTGTGAACTCTCTCCGACTAACTGTCTTCAAAAGTAGTAAAATACTCATGGAATGGTCACGAACGCCAAACTTAGCCATGCTGTGGTCCTGTAGATACTTAATTAGACGTTTATTAACGTTAGTTTTGCTCTTTCCTTTGTGTATGTCGAAGCCAGTATATGCGCGTATTTCCGATCCTGACCATTCCCATAGGTCTCAGGCCTTGGGGGTAAAATGGCCCTGCGGGCCTGTTCATGGAGCACAGCTGGCTGGACCAGCCTTTCCCTGTAGCTGCGGTCTCTGCGACACAGTATCATCTACCCCAACTGGTATCTGCAGGGAACCCTCATGGATGTGGCTGGTTCTCCCCACAAGTTTGTTCTCCACCTGCTGCATGCTTCGAAAACTGTCCATCAGACACGTGGGCATCAGGAGGTCTAGGTGAGGATGTCAGCCTCCAGGGGGATTTGCTCGTAAACTAAACCAAGTCTTACCGTGACCATGAAAAAGGCAGTAAAACCGAAACACTAAACATTTTCAAGGAAAGCGCGGTTTTATTAAGAACATTAGCCTCCGGATTACTTAGAGTCCGAAGATAGCTGCAATCTTGCAAGTTAAATATTTATTTTGTGTTTCACCAGTTCCGGTATTTCTTGGCTTAACAGTCTCATTGGTTTTATGGAGCTTTGCATCGGAGGTGTTTGTTTTGCTTGCTTTGATGGTTTACTGAATACAGAGGCCACGAACACAGCTGCTGACACTTCCCCAGTGAGACACCAACCCCGGAAACCTCGTGTCCCGTCCCTGTGAAGCAGGCGTGGCAACAGGCGCCTTAACGATGAGGCGTGGGCAGAAGCCCACAAACCTCATCTAGTCCCTGTGTCCTCTGAAAAGTGTGTGTCACAGGCACGCACATCTGCCATAAAGAGGCAGGAGGAGGCTAAAGAACTCGGGGCTCACGTGACAGACGCCATCCGTTAGCCTTTCCCAGCACAAGGACTGCGACACGAGTAAGAGGCTGCCGTGGCTGCGCGTTGCCTCGGTGTCTGTTACTTCTCCTTCCTCAGTAGAAGCGCCCTGGATTTTCAGCCATCAGACTGGGAGTGACATTTCCCATCCTCTCTGGCAGCCAGGTACGGCCATGTGACTGAGTTCTGGCCAATGGAAAGCAACTTCCTGGAAGTGTCCTTGAAGGGTGGGGAAGTATCTGTCTCTTCCTCCTCGTCTGCTTCTGCTGGCTGGAATGGGAATGTGATGGCCGGCGCTGGGGCAGCCACCCTGGATGGTGCCATCAGAGCTCGCACATGCTCATCAAAGGGAAGGAGGGGTATAGGTCACGGGCACCAGGCAGCCCCCCCAGATCGTCCCTGGACCACCTAACTCTGGACTCAAAATGAGGGAGAATTAAATGTGTCTTGTTTCAGCTGCTGCCAATTTGGATATCCTGTCACTTGTGGCCAAATCTAATCTTAACCCAAGAAGCCTTGAGCAGCAGAACGGAATGGGGTGTGGGCAGGTGGCAGGGGCTCGTAGTGTGGGCTAGAGGGCTGGGACCCTTAAGAAACAGCATTTGGTCACAAGGGTCCCCTGCTGGGTTTCGCAAAGCAGCTCGTGCTCCGAACAACAAGGGACGAGGCAGAAAACAAAATCCACGACGTGGAAACGCATGGCTGCGCCTCGCCGCTCTGAGCGGGGTCCTGCAGGAGAGGTGCGTCCGGCCGGTGCCCGGCGGGGTGGGAGCAGGGTGAAAAGGAGCTGAGCTGCGCTGATGGGGACGCTCCTCTGCGCTCTGCGGTCTCAGTCCACTGAGAGCTCGGCAAGCCGGAGCCCTGCGGGGCCGAAGAAAGCAGCTGCTGGTCTCTCAAGTGACAGCAGCCCCGGGACGATTCCGTGAGAGAGCAGCGCGCTTAGCAGAAAATCACACTAGGGCCCCGGCCTACCGATTTGCGGCTTCTGGGGCAAAGACCATCTTAAGGGAGTTGCCGGCCCCGCCAAGCCCAATGGCTCCGGGCGGGCGGTGCCGTCGCGCTCAGACGGGCGGCGTGGGCCTCGCGTCAACAAGGGGAGGAGACGCTGCAGGGTCGTGACGCTGGACAGACCGACCGACTGGACACACGAAGTCTGCACGCTGATCGGAGAGGGCCCGTGCCTGTTCCACCCCAAAGCTGTCCCTGGAGAGCCAGGAGCACAAAGGCATGCGACCCCAGGAAGGGCACGGCCTCTGTACGCGCGGGGGTCCGGGGTCAGGGGTGGCGCCAGGGACGGGGGTGGGGGGCGGACGGCGTCTGCACTGGTCCTGCCGGGTGTGCTCGTGCACGTGGGCCGGTGATGACGTGTTCACCCGAAGGGCGTTCCACAGCTCACATCCTCTCCTCACCCCTCCGCCGGGCGTCGGGTGGCCCGGGAGGCGGGTGGCCCGGGAGGCGGGTGGCCTGGGCGTCACGTGGCCCGGGAGCTGGGTGGCCCGGGAGCCGGGTGGCCCGGGCGTCGGGTGGCCCGGGAGCCGGACACATGCTACACAGTTTGCAGGTTGTCAAAGCGCGCAGCAGAGGCAGATGAGAGTCCGTCTGCGTGACCAGGGGTTGGGGACGTTGGGGGAATATCCCAGAATACTGCCACCCACAGGGGATCCAGTAACGACCCCCAGGGCAATAACAAGCTTCCGGGAGCGGGGTGAGGGAGCACTTTCTCTGTGGGACTTTGCTCCAGATTCTGTAGTGGAACGGACCCTCCTCCGGCCCAGCGGCCCACCGCGGCCCTGTGCCTGGCTCTGGGCTCTGCTAACGTGGAGGGTCCCGTGCAGACTTCCTGCTACGCTCCGTGTTCAGCACTGTGGGTTCATTGTGCTGGTTCTGTGGGCTGCAGGTCCCTGGGACCGAGGGCAAGCAACGGCTGGTTAATTACCTTTACTCTACGTGCAGCTGCTGCAAGCAGTGGCTTGGCTCTAATGGCAGCGTCAGCCCAGCGTGAGGGGTCGGCCGGCCAGGCGCTCGGGCAGCGAGGCCGCCCAGGCCAGAGCTGGCTCTCCGAACGTCCATTCACTCCGCTGCTCGGTACTACTTCCCCCCGCCCCCCGAGAGAGCAAGTGTTTTCGAACAGAGGTCACGAGCTTCTTGGCATCTGAGCAGCACTGCAGAGAGTGGCTGGGTGGGTCTACGGCAGGGCTCCTCGGCCTGGGCACTAAGACGTTCTGAACCGGGTCGTTCTCCATGGTGGGGACATCCTGTGCCCTGTGGGGGAAAGGTCATGGGGGAAGCTATGCGAGTTCTAAATTTGTTGTGGGAACCGGCCCAGCCCTGAGCAGGGACCCAGGTTCAAGAATATTCTCCAGCCCCACCCTTGAAGTCTGTGCTCCTAGCCTCGGAGCCAGGCCACCACGGAGAGTGGCTAAAAATACCCTGGTGGCAGGCCCAGAGCTCCCCTGGGGGAACTGTCATCCAGAGGCAGCCCGAGGAGCACCCACAGGCGTGTGGGCACCAGGCCGGCCGCCCACCGCCAAGGCCAGCCAGCCGGGCGCTCACGGACCCGAGCTCCCCCGGCGCGTCCTCAGCGCTCAGGCGCGAATGACATGCCGCCGTCAGCTCCTTTGTCGCCGAGGCCCTCTCTGTGTCCCCGTCTTAACAGCAAGCCATGTGGCGTCGGGTGGCGACTGACCGTCACGCGTGGAAGAGGCGTCGAAATGCTTCTGCCACGTCCGGGGGCTGGTCCGCTCTAAGTCGCTGCGAGTCAGGGGGACTCAGAGAAACCGGGGTGCAGGTCCCGGCTGCCGAGGAGGGGCCGGTGTGAGCAGGAAACGGACCCCTTCCTGTGGGGAGGGGGCTGAGGGCGGACGTTCTGCCCGGCGCCTCCTTCTTGCCAGCCTGGCAGTCGGGGGCTGATTAACGCCCAACTGCCACAGGAAGGCGCTGGAGTCTGGGACACCACAGACACGCAGAACTGCGGGCATCTAATTCACGGGCGCAGGGCCTGTCCCTCCAGTGGGCAGATGGCTGCTGGGGGCGGGGCAGGACCAAGCTCCTCCTTCGTGTTGTCCTTCAGGCCGCGACGTTTCCTGCGCGCCCAGCCCGCGCCGAGGACGCGCACGGTGCTTCCCCACGGGTCACCCTTGTGGTCACAGTGCCTGGCAGGGCCCCGGCCGCCTCCCCCAGGGCCCTGAAGCTCAGGGGTCCCGGGGGCTGCTGGCGGTCTCTCTGCCAGTCAGGAGAGCAGGCAGGTGGCCCCGGGCTCCCGGACCCTCTGCTAACCTGCGTGGGCTGACGCGCTCCGAGCTGGGCAGGGAGCAGCCCGCTTGGTGCGGGGGGTGAGCTCCTGGCAGCAGCACTCGGGGCCACAGCTCATGACCCCGGGCCACGGCTCATGACCCGGGCTTGGTTATTTTTGGGGTAGGATTTGGCCGGGATGCTGAGGCTGACATCGGAGCTGCACCTGTGACCCCTGTGGGCCGTTATCCAGGTGCCCTTTGTCCCGGATCGGCAGCCTCTGACTCAGCAACTCCAGCAGCGGTTCTCCCAGTGGGGTGCCCGGTCCAGCGGCACCTGCACCACCCGGGAACTTAAATGCACAGCCTCAGGCCCCAACCCGGGGCCAAGTTGTGCGGCTGGTGCCAGCAAGTCCTCCTGAGGCTTCCGATGCCCGAGAAGGCCGAGAGCCTCTGTCCAGAGACGTGACAGGCCCCCCGCCCCCACTCCCTTCCCCACGGCCCTGAGAACAGCTGCGCCAACAGGCAGGGCTGAGGCGGGTCCGGGGGAGCGCCCCCCGGGGGAGCTGTCGCTCACGGGTAGGGCTGGGCTTGGGGCTTCCTGCGGGTCCTGGCTGTCGTGGCTAAGCAGGGAGGCTGTCCTTGGGAACGCTGGGCAGCTGCTCTGACCGCCAGTCACTGCATCGTGAGTGAGCGGGTGGTCCGCAGTGCCCTGGGGCAGGCTCGCTGTCTTTCTATGACCCCAGCCGGCAGACAGAGGGGTTTCCTGGAGCTGTCAACACGGGCCTGGGTGTCCCGCCCCGCCGAAGATCTAGGCAGGGGGCCTCCTCCACGGGGAGACCTGGGGACCGCACACAGCCTCCTGTACCCCTCGGCGTACCATGGCCTGGTGCTGGTGCCCGAGATGCTGCCACTGTTCTCACCTTCGTGGGAGTCCTGAACACTCTAGTGTGAAATACGTATTTTCCCAAAACGGTGTGTGCCTCACGGCAGCCAAGAGTCAATTCTGACGGGGCCGGACGTCGGAGGGAAGCTGGTTGGGGCCTGAGGCACCACGGCGAGGACGCGGGCGATCCCCGCCGCCGGGTCCTGCTGGATGGCAGGGGCAGCGGGTCTGCTCGGACCACCCATCTCTACTTCGCTGAAGTGCCCTTGTCGGATGGACGGGTTTGGCAGGGGCCCGGCAAGTTCCCAGTAACGGCGAGGGCGACTTCACTGCCGACTGTCTTCACGTGGACACTGTCCAGTTAGGTTCTGGAGGGGGTGACGTTCCGGCGCTTCCCGGGCCCGGGCCCCTCATCCGCAGGCTGCAGGCCATGTCCACCGCCTAAGCGTGTGGCCGTGAGACGCGGATTTCACGTGGTCTCAGGGGAAAATCCTGGTTCTGGGCGCGACCCCTCCTGCCCGCGCCTCCCACACTCCGCCGGGGCCCTACGACCCAGTCACGCTGAGGTTCCCACGGCTCCCCGCTCCTTGGCCTGCAGGTGCCGGGTCCGGCATCTCCCCTGACCTCGGGGTTCCTCACAGGCCCCCCGGTGCGGCACTGGGGGTCCCCCCTCCTCCTGGCTCCTCTGCCTCCTGTCCCGCTATAGACAAGCCCTTTGGGGGCAAGTGCTGTGTCTTAACCTCTTTCCACCGGTCTCTCTGGGGCCTCCGTGCTTACAGCTCCTGGCACGTCGGCGTGTGTCCAAGTGAAGAGGACAGACGCCCTTTGCTGACGCCCAGCAGGCTGGCTGTCCGTCTGGGCGCGGGGCCTGGGTCGCAGCGGGGGCCGTAAGACGTCTGTGGGCACGCAGAGGTGGGCTCCGTGGGGAGAGGGGACACGGCCTCCATCCGGGAAGCCCGTGCTCCTGCCCTGCCGGGGCCGCCCAGGGCGCGCGTGGCGTTCAGCCTGAGCAGGAGTTGTCGCGGGCCTGGCGGCTCCTCTGCCTGCGGCGGCGATCTGGTTAACGTTGCGGTTATGGCGTGTAGGACGAGGACCCACGGCTCACCCGGCCACACCAGTCTGGGTCAAAAGCGTAACACGCACACAGGAGGTTTATCTCTACTTTGGGGACAGATGTCGGAGTCGGAGTCACATGGAGAAGAGAAACAAGTCACCTCATCTACTGGTTTCTGAGGGGCCCAGCGAACCCGCAGCGTCCTGGACACCAAAAGGGAAGTGGTTTTAAAGCTTAGCACGTCCTGAATGTCCGCCAAGAGGGACAGCCTAGGAGATGACAGATTTGCCACCAACATCAAGGGGATTAGCAGCTTTGTGGGCAGCCTCCCAGGGAAAGGCCAGCTTGCGGTCATCCGAACTGCTCCCACCGTGACGGGGGAGAGCCACCTCCATCTGTGACAGGGGAGAGCCACCTCCATCTGCTCTGACAGGGGGTGTGGCGGGCCTGGGGACGGCCTGCTGAAACCGCACACACTGCCTGCGGGGTGCCCCAGGAAGGAGGAGGGACAGAGTGGCCGTCCTGAGAAAACACAGTGTCGGGCATCATTGTCAAAGAGGTAAAGCACAAGCATTGCCTGGAGTGGGGACACTTGGGCTAAGACAGCCACGGAATTCTGCTCAATGAGGTACCCCGAGCCCTCCGCGTCCCACGGGGAATGGATTCCCCCCCGGGATCGAAGTGGCCCCCACTGCAGTCACATTTCCAGGACTGTGAACGTGGCTCCTGAACACGGTTCTTGGGGGCCGGCCCCAGAAACAGAAGACTTAGGGCGCGGCGTGGGGCACCAAGGAAGTAAGGAGCTGCCTGCCTGACCGGCCCGCGACTCAGGTGGGCCGCGAACAGGACTGTGCCCGGGTCGCTGGTGCAGGGCGGGGACTCTGGCACCCTTCACAACCGTCCCCGTCCCTGAGAAGTGTGCAAAGCTGAAGGCAGCAGAGTCCGAAATTGCTCTGACGTTCTCATCGGTAAAGGGACAATAAAGTTCCTGCCGGCAGGGTCATAGTAAGGAGGAAATTGGGAATAGAAGAAGTTTTGCAAAGCACTTACTGTTTATTTTGGGAACGCCCCCAAACCTGCTTTTCTCCCTGTTTTCGGTGGGATTGTTAGCGTGAGCGGCTCCCACCTGGCCAATCAGGACGTCCCATTGTTCTGGGGTCCAGTGATTGGGCCAGGGGTGAGCACATGACGCAACAAGCCAATGAGAAGCTGTTGGGAGGTTTGATAGGGACGTCAGGTGTCTCTCCTTCCCTGGGTCCCGGGCGGTGGGGTGATGGCATGGGGCGGTGGGTACCATGCTTGCTCCAGGGGCGCCCACCGGAGATGCGGGGCACAGCAGAGTGGAGACACGGAGAGAGGCTGCGTGCTGACACATTGTTCAGGCTCCCGAACTGCAGAGCCCAGCAGGCAAATACAGTCACAGCCCACAGGGTGCAGAGCCCACGGGCACCACGCAGCCCCCGGCGTGGAGGTGTGGAGGCTCAGGGCGGACAGGCCCCAGAGGTGACGATTCCGGGAGGACCCTTCATCGGGGCCCTGGGGCTTTTGTGAATCTTACCCGCAGGAGCCTGGCCCGCTTTTCACAGTGACAATCAGAGAAAAGAGTCCCCTCAAGCGTCCAGGAGCGGGAAGAGAAAGGACGCTTTGTGAAACAGCCCAGAACACCCTGTTCTTAACGAGGCCTGGCCTCAGGGGCCGCTCGTTCCGGAACCCGCTGCGTTGTCGGAGCCCACCTGACCCGGGCCAGGGGCCGCCCCAGTGCAGCCCCCTCTACCGTCCTGCCCCACCTGAGGGGGGAGAAAATCACTGAGCAACACGGGTGACAGTCACAGCCCGAGTCCCGGGCTCACAGAGCCCCCTCCCGGGTTGGACACCCACACACCTGCCCGCCCTCCAGGCCCCTGGCCCCGGCAGCCTCCACGCCACCGCCCTTCTCAGCTCCTGTCTTCGCAGGGGCCCCCCGCGGGCGAGCGCCCCACCGCCGGGGGGACCCCGCGATCCGGGACGGCGCCGGGCAATGCCAGCCGCGCCCCCGCCTCCCGAGGAACCCACTGCCTGGCCGTATGGTCTCCAATCGCAGCTTTCACTAACCTGAACCCGAGGCACTTACGTCCCCGGGACTCGCAGGCCGATTCAGTACGGCGGAAGGTGCTGGAATTTCTTTACAAATCAGCACGTTGGCTTTTGAGGGTTACTGATGACCACGGGCACAGGTCAGGGCGTTAGGCTGCCGGGTTTCCATCCACTGGCGGCTGTGTGACCTTCTGCGAGGCACAGCGCCCCTCTGCGTCCCGGCTCCCCGATCTGCGTGATCTGGACAACCCCGAGCTTGTCCTGAGGAGGAACTAAATGCACATGAAGCTCCACAGGCTCGCAAGGCTCCCCCACACAGACGCGCGTGGGCCGTCTCCACACGTGGGACACTCGCTGTCCCTGCAGAGGCCATGAGACCGTGCCGCGTGTGCTGTGGACGCCAGGGCCGGGCAGAGGGAAGGGCGGCGGGCACGCGGGTTATTGCAGAGCAGCCCCCAGCCGCCCGAGCTGCCCCGCCCTCGCCTCGCTTCGTGTCGTCTGCCGGGGACACCGCCGCCTTTCCACTCTGTTTCCTAATGAGCAAACACCGTGATCCTCAAAGCAAACACGCGCCGAGCCAGCACACAGGCCCGGGCTTCCTGCACGCCGGCTTCCCAACGACCCGGCCGCCTGCCGGCAAAACCGCCGGAGGGCTGGCTCCTGGGGCCGCGGGGCCGGCGCAGCAGCTCCTGCTGTGTCAGATCGTTGGTTCATTCGTTCTCTTATTCATTCAGTCAGTCATGCATGTGTCCGTTCGTCCGTCCATCCATCCGTCCACTTCATTTGTTCATTTATGCATCTGTTCATTCATTTATTCATTCACACGTTTGGCTTCCTAGCTCACTTGTTTCTCTCCCAGACTGGCCCCTCAGAAAAGCCCTGATTTCTGGTTCTCAGCTTCATTGCCATGAAAAGGGAGCTCTCCCCGCAATGGCCTCTGGGGCTCAGTGTCCATGACCTTGGCTTCTTCAGTAGGGCTGGCCTTGCCGATGCCCCCTCAGATGCCGACTCACTGCCTGGGCTGGTCACGGGGTTTCCGGGGTGTTGAGCATCAGGAAAGCCAGGTTTCCTGCTCACTTCCTGTGGGGTATCGGCCAGGCCGAGCGGCTGTGCTCTGGACCTTGTGAAAGCCCCGTGCACGGCGACACCCAGCAACGCTGATGGTGCCCAGGAGTCCTCAGGGACCCCCTCACCCGCGCTGGGCACGGGACACTCAGATGAAGAGCATCGCCCCAGTGGGTCAGGCCACCCCCGGTCATTGCCCCGGCGCAGGGCCTGGAACCCCGAGCCCCACAGAGCAGAGCCATGTAGCACCTTTAAAGAAACTGGACATGGGTTTTGCAGGTGTGGCGGTGTTGAAACTTGAGACTGCTGATGGCATGACGCAAAACAGGCTTCCCGGTCTTGGACTCTTAATTGCCTTTGGTCTGTGAGGCCGACAAATGGGCACGGTGGAACCCAAACGTAAACTACGAGGACACGTCTTGGGGGCGGGAGCACGGCCCCTGAGGCTTTTGTGGGGCGGCTGTGAGGACTGCTTCCTGGGCACAGGGATGTCGTGGAAACCAGAGCCCCGGGTGGGGAGCTGGGGGCCTGGGTTCCCGCCCTGACTGCCCCCCGACCCCGATGGGGGGGCTGAGGCTCTCATCCCGCTAGGTGTGCACTGATGGGGACAGGGCATCTGTGGAACGATGGGTCTTCCCGGGCTCCCAGTGGCTCTGCAGGCAGCTGGGCTGGAGGGAGGTGGAGCTGAGGTTGAGTGTCATTCCTGCAGGACTTCTCAGAGCCTTTACCGCAGCCGTAATGACAAGGGACGTGTGTGAGCACGCACTCTGCCACCGCGGTGCTGCGGCTTTGCATCTGAGCGCGTTTTGTCTTAGTCCGCAGGTGTGAGGAGAGAAGCCGGAGCTTAGAGATGACACACAACGTCCCCCTTGTTCGCAGAGCCAGTGAGTGGGCATGTCTGGACTTGCCCTTGGACCTGCCTGACCACTGTACCTCTGTCCTCCTCTGCTGTCCACGGAATCCCCCCTGGGACCCTGACGTCGCTCAGTCCAGCATGGTGAACTGCGGGCCTCCGTCCTCCACTCTCCCCACCGCCTCTCTCTTCCCAGTGCCCCCTCAAGCAGAGTTAGGGGGTCGCCTGGGCCATTTTGCATGCTTGTTGCTAAAAGGTGTCCTCAGGTGCCGTCCTGTTTGGGTTCACATTTCAGCTCCACCTCCTGTGCTGTGTGACTTTGGGCAACTTACTTAAGCTCTCTGTGCCTTAATGTCTCCACCTGAAAATAGTGATCATTGTCCCTTACGCAAAGGTTTGATAGTGACTGTTTAGGAGCCTTAATATATGTAGAATGCAGAACAGCGATAAGATGGGGGCCAGGTCCCTTTTCCCAAGCCCACCTTGGGTCTGGTCTGCCCAGCTCAAGGGATGGGTCAGCCAGGCAGCTCTCGCCAAGACACCAATCCATCAAGTTGGCGGCGAGTTCCTCCCGGAAGGGGGCAGCAGCCCGCGAGAGGCTGGAAAGCAAGCCCCCCTTCTCTGACGCGTTTTACCGAATGGCCAGCAGGTGGCAGCAGCAAGCCGGGGATGGGAGCCTGTGCCCGAGGTGGTGCCAGCCGCCTTGGAAAACCTCTGGTTGGTGGTCGTCTCAGGTGCTCTGCGGGTAAGAGCCACGCTTCACCCCAGACAGGACCCCAGACACACTCAGTTCTGGCTGCGCAGTCGGCACGGAGAGCCCAGGGGCTCCCGCCTGCGGCCAGTGGGCACTGCGGACCTTGTTCCCACGAGCAGGCTCCTTTCTGGCCGGTGCACCAAGGTCCAGCGTGTCCCTGTCATTAAGTAAGGCGTGCTCGGCCATCACCCCGGGAGGCCAGTTCTGGCCGGTGTGGTTAATCTCCGGGGAGTTACTACCGGGCGGGGGCCGCGAGCCTGGGCCTCTTCCAGGCTCAGGGGCAGCTGCACAGCACACACCAGGCCACGGCCGCCAGGGGGCGCACGCTGCAGTGCGGGAGGAAACGACGGGGAGGGGGCAGGAAGTGCTTATGCCCCGCGCTGGAGAGGCAGCTGGAGCCCGGACAGAAAGAGGGGGACTCCACGGGGAGCGCCAGGGCAGGCTGACCCCGACCCTGAACGCCAGGAGCGGTGGGAGCAGGGGGCTGAGGAGGGCATGGAGGCAGAAGCAGCAGGCAGCGTGACCCTGACGGTGGACGGGCTGCCACGTTTAGGAGCTGGGCGGAGGCGGGGCTGGCTGAGCAGAACAC
>PVJL010019366.1:0-14090 GCA_004026885.1 Lyroderma lyra | reverse complement strand
ACCTTGTCGAAAGCTTTTTCTGCATCAATTGAAATGACCATATGGTCTTTATCTTTGATTTTGTTTATGTGGTGTATCACATTGATTGATTTTCATATGTTGAACCATCCTTGTGCTCCCGGGATGAATCCCACTTGATCATGATGTATGATCTTTTTGATGCATTGTTGTATTCTGTTTGCTAATATTTTGTTCAGGACTTTTGCATCTGTGTTCATCAGAGATATTGGTTTATAGTTTTCTTTTTTTGTGTTGTCTTTGCCAGGCTTTGGTATTAGAGTAATGTTGGCCTCATAGAATGAGTTAGGAAGTATTGCTTCCTCTTTAATTTTTTGGAAGAGTCTGAGGAGGATAGGCGTTAATTCTTCTTTGAATGCTTGGTAGAAATCGTTGGTGAAACCATCTGGTCCAGGGCTTTTGCCTTTAGGGAGATTATGTATAGTCATTTCAATCTCATTGTTATTGATTGGTCTATTTAGATTATCTAGTTCTTCTTGGTTCAGTCTTGGTCGGCTATAAGTTTCTAGAAACTTGTCCATTTCTTCTAGGTTGTTAAATTTCATGGCATAAAGTCCTTCATAATATTTTCTTATAATCCTTTGTATTTCTGTGGTATCAGTGGTAATTTCTCCCCTTTCATATCTAATTTTGGATATTTGTGTTCTTTCCTTTTGTCCTTTGATTAGTCTCGCCAGGGGTTTGTCAATTTTGTTGACTTTCTCAAAGAACCAGGTCTTCATAATATTAATTTTTTCTATTGTCTTTCTGTTCTCTAATTGGTTTAGTTCTGCTTTAATTTTTATTATTTCTTTCCTTCTGCTGAGTTTGGGTTTTGTCTGCTCTTATTTTTCTAGTTCTTTAAGATAGGATGCTAAGATGTTTGCTTGTGATTTTTCTTGTTTCTTAAGATAGGCCTGTAATGATATAAATTTCCCTCTTATTACCGCTTTCGCTGTGTTCCAATAATTCTGATACATTGTGTTTTCATTGTCATTAGTTTCTATATATTTTTTAATCTCATCTTTTATTTGTTCTTTTATCCAGTCCTTTTTAAATAAGCTGTTGTTTAATCTCCATGTATATGTGGTTTTTTCTGCTTTCCTTTTACAGTTGATCTCCAGTTTCAAAGCTTTGTGGTCTGAGAAAACACTTGGTATGATTTCGATCTTCTTGAATTTGCTGAGGCTACTTTTGTGTCCCAGCATATGGTCTATTCTTGAGAATGTTCCATGCGCACTAGAAAAGAAGGTGTAGTCTCTTTTTGCTGGATGAAGTGTCCTGTAAATGTCAATGATGTCCAATTGCTATAATGTGTCATTTAGACCTGTTATTTCCTTATTTATTTTCTGTTTGGATGATCTGTCCATGGCTGTTAGCGGGGTGTTTAAGTCCCCCACTATGATTGTGTATTCATCAGTTTCTCCTTTCAAGTGTGTTAGTAGTTTCTTTGTATATTTTGGTGCATCCTGGTTGGGAGCATATATGTTGATTAGTGTCAAGTCTTTTTGTTGTTGCATTGTGACTTTTATCATTATGTAATGAGTATCTTTGTCTTTTACTATCTTTTTTAACTTGAAGTTTATTTCATCAGATATCAGTATGGCCACTCCTGCTTTTCTCTGGTTACCATTTGCTTGGAGTATTGTATCCCATCCTTTCACTCTGAGTCTGTGTTTGTCGTTACAGCTGAGGTGTGTTTCTTGGAGACAGCATATGGATGAATTCTGTTTTTTAATCCAGTCTGCTACTCTGTGTCTTTTTATTGGTGAGTTCAGTCCATTGACATTTAGAGTGATGATTGATATGTGAGGATTTCCTGTGGCCATTACTTATTTCTTTCTTTGTTTTTCTTTGTTTATTTATTTTTATTTATTTCTTGTTGCTCCAAATTTGTTCCATTTTTCCTGATGTTTTGTTTCAGGCTGAAGAGCCTCCTTCAGTATTTCTTGGAGTGCTGGCCTTGTGCTGGCAAATTCTCTCAGCTTCTGTGTGTCTGCGAAGGTCTTTATTCCACTTTCATATCTGAAAGATAATTTTGCTGGATAATTTATTCTTGGCTGGAAGTTCCTCTCTTTTAAATTTTTGAATATTGGGTTCCACTCTCTCCTGGCTTGTAGAGTTTCTGCTGAGAAATCTGATGCCAGCCTGATGGGTTTTCCTCTAAAAGTTATAGTTCTTTTTTCCCTGGCTGCCTTGAGAATTGTTTCTTTGTCTTTAGTTTTGGACATCTTTAGTACCACGTGTCTTGGAGAAGATCTGTTGGGGTCCAGGTATCTGGGGTACCTGTTTTCTTCTTGAACTTGGGGTTCCAGATCTTTCCATAGGTTTGGAAATTTCTCATCTACGATTTGTTTGAGTATGCTCTCTCTAGATTGCTCTGCCCCTTCTTCTATTCCTATTGTCCTGATGTTGTTTTGTCTCATGGAGTCGGATATTTCTTGCAGAGTTCTTTCAATCCTTTTTGTTCTATATTCCCTCTCTTCCTCTTTCTGAGCTGTTTCCATGTCCTGGTCTTCAATATCACTAATTCTTTCCTCCATCTGGTTGGTCCTGTTTCCTATGGCAGTTATTTCATTTCTCACTTCTTTTATCATATTATTTATTTCTTACATTTCCGTCTCAATCTTTCTCATGTTTTGAATTTCTTTGTTAAATTGTTCTTTTTGTTCACAGAGTTCCTTTTTTATGTCATTTATATCTTTTTTTTATATTATTTATCTCAGCTATGGTGTTCTGCCAATAGGTTTTCATTTCTCTCACAGCCTTTAGAATGGCTGCTTTAAATTCTCCATCACTTAAATGAGACCCTTCCAGGTGTAACAGGGTATCTTCTGGGTAAATTTCATGTTCTTTCTGAATAGTTTTAGTTTTTAAGGCATTCATCCTGTCCGCTGGGTTCTTCCTCTTTGACATGAGGGCTTTATGTTCAGTGCCCAGATTATTGCTTTTGTGGTGTCTTGCTGTAGGGCAGACACTAGGTGGCACTGGGGGTCAAGTTTTGGGGGAGAGGGAGCTGTTTGTTTCTTGTTTCTGATCTCCTACTGCATTTGGAGGCTATGTGCATGTATCCTGGGGAGAGACCAACAAAAGGCATTCCAAAGGCGGCGCTGCCTTCTGCCCTTTGCTGGGGAAGCTGTTTTTGCTATCTGGGGTGAATGCTAGCAAATCAAATCAGTCTTTCTTCCCAGCCCTGATTCAGAACCTGGCTGTCTAAAGGCTCACACTGCTTTCAGAGCTCTGGGGTGCACGAAGAAGTGCCCGTTCCATAAGTCGAAAGCTGTGGGCCTGGCCTGAGAAAGCAGGGTCGCCCTTGCAGCAGGCTGAGAACAGGAACTGCAGCCCTGTGTAGGTCTCCAGGGGGTTTATCTTTGCAGTTCAGAGTCCTCGCTCAGCCCTTCTACCACTCAAAAGTTCCAGAGGCTGGCTCCCAAACTCCTTCCGTCCCCAGCTCTCCAGTCTGTCTCCCCTCCCCCAAACTGCGCAGCTCCGAATAGTCAGCAGGGATTGCATCCCGATCCTGTGTGGTCTGTCTGTGCTCCCTTCCCTTTCCCCGACTCGCCCCCTTCTCGCCAGCCTTCAGGTGTTTACTTGCGATTTGTGGGTTTCTCAACAGCCGGTTTGTCATTCAGGGTCCTCTTTCTTGGCTGCTGGACGGCCGTTCAATTGTGTTTTCTGGGAGAGGCTTTAGGAACCTCCTCTCCATTCGCCATCTTGTCTTCTCCCCAACAAAAACTTTAGATATCAAGGCTCAGGTTAGATTCCCTGGTTGGTAACACTTTTCACGTGTGCTCACATATCATTTCTGGGATAATAAATTGCATCAGTATGTGAGTCCTAGGGAAAGGACACCTGGAAGCATTCCTATTTTCTCCTGGACTTTGGCCCACATACTTCTTTATTTGCCAATTTAATCTGTATCTTTTTACTGTAATCAACCTTAATCATGAGTGTAACACATTTTTTTGAGGCCAGTTAGTTCTTTTAGTGAATCACTGAGCCTGAGAGTAGTCATGAGGACACCATGACAAGTTCTTAACATATTAATTATAATTATTTGGTATTTCATTTCTGATAATGCCAAAACACATTTCATATTTGAGTCTAGTTTAGATTACTGTTATCTTTTCCAATGGTTTGTTTTTGCTTTCTTTGCATACCTTGTGATCATTTGTTGAGAGCTGTACATGTTGTATTGGGTAACAGGAAACAAAGTAAATCAGCCTTAGTGTGAAGATTTATGTTCACTTGTCTTGAAATTGGACTGTTAAATTTTATTTATTTTTTTGTAATAATAGGTACTAAAAGCTTCAAAATCCTTTACTGTCTTTATTTATGTCTTCCTTATTATCCTAGAGGCTTCTCTATGTATTGTTCCTCAGAGATAGCCTTTGCTTTTCATAATACTAGATCATTTTATTTTACTAGAGCCCTTTTGCCAGAGTGGAGAGGGAAACCTTCTATAATCTTCTGATTAAATCTCAGACTTGTAGTGGAACTTTGCATCAGGCTGTGGCCTTCACAAGTGTTCATGATGCTTCTTCAGTTTATAACTTTTTTTTAACCTTGTCCCCTACTCCTTTTCCTGTTAGTGAAATTTCTAATTTATATCCTTTAAGTCCTTTCCCTTGTAGTTTTCCCCTGTAAGTGAGAAAGATAGGTAGAAGGGGCTGAAGTGGGCAGGGATGATGTTCACCCACCTGAGATAGGGTTTCAGAATTTTGCTCAGGCAAACTTTTTCCTTAGAGAGTAGGTTTTTATCTGAAAGAGGGTCTGGGAAATGTTTCCCACTTCCTGTCACCATGACAGAGCCATGAGGGATCCTTCTTGGATCTTCACAATGAATACCAGCAGGAGTCTTGGAGGAGAAGGTCATCAAAGTGTGAGTTCCTCTAGAACTCTATCTCTACTCTCATGCTAGTCCATCCTCAGTTTCCCAAAATTCATCCAAATTACCATAGATATTTTTCAGCTTTATGGTCCTATATGCTTCTGCTCTAAGTGAACAAGTCTTGATTGATGTATCTCTCTAGGTTCACCTCTTTTTGCAGATTGAGGAACACCTTTTATCCTCTGACCTCAATGCTCTGATGAGTCTACATCAAGTTATCAATTTTCAGTTAGTCCAAAGTTTCCTCATTTTAAAGATGGAAAGACTTCCCAGATCTTTATATGTAAGAGCTAAAACTGGAAGTCTTCTCATGAATTTTTTTTTTTTTTTTTTTTTTTTTTTTGCTTTTTGGTATGTGGGTAGCTCCCTGGCTGGGAATCGAACCCAGGCCGCAGCACTGACAGCGCCAGCGCCGAAGCCTTAGGCCGCTACACCATCAGGGAACTCCCTTCTCATGAATTTTTAGAATGCATATTTCATATATTTTTGCCATGTTTTTGTTGCTGTCAAAGTAATGACTCCTACTGTGTATTGTTTTTAAAGGCATGCATGCATCAATATTGAAGTATTTCATAGTTTATTCATTAAAACATGTCATGCATTAAAATGATTAAGTGAAATTAGAATAGACTACATTTCATATAGGATTATTAAAAATCAGGAAATACCTTCTAGAAAGTTTCTGATGAATTTTGCAAACTTGAAATGAAAATTAAAAAGGTACTGAGTGTTTGTTGCTTTGCCAGGCAAGAAAGGAAATGACATAGGGTTGCTTAGTGAGAAATACAAGGAGAGTTTGCAGATGTGTGTAGTCCCAAGGCAGCAAATGAAATGGGGTTCTTTTATTTGGGTAATATTTTTATAAGATTATACCAGGTAGAAGAGGGCAAGGCGGAATTGTGCAAAGGAGCAAGAAGGTTAAAAGTAAAGCAGGGCTGATTATATAAAAGAGATTGTCATGGTCAAGAGAAAAATTATATCAAGTATCAAATTATATTGGTAAATTTGATATAATTTTTCTCTTGAGCATTATGAACCAAAGGTTTCAAAAATGTCGTATTGAATAAATTAAATCATCTGTGGGTTAGATGTGTTCAGAAACGTATAACTCTTCATACAGAAATAGCAGTTTATGAAGTAAGGCATTTTGATTTACAAATTGATATAATTTTAATTTTTGAATTATATATAGATTTATATTTATATTACTTTTGGTCTACTAATTAATAATGTACTTAGCTACCAGACTTAGTATAGTCAGAATTTTTCAGACAATTGATTTCCTTTATTATAAATTAGTTTTTTAATAGTAATCTTTTTTAGGTTTCAGAGAAAGAAGGCTATTTGCAGCAACTGACATCCAGAAAATGTCTTTTGGGAAGTGAGTCATTTGTTTTGAATCAGGTCAGGCTGGCAGGATTTCTTTCTCTTACCTTCCAGTTATTTAAAGTTGCACAAAAAGTATAGTTCAAAAGATATTTAATGTGAAATTGGATAAATCCAATCATCGACATTCTTTCAATGCAGTCTTTACAGTTTTTACCTTTCTTTTCTTAATGTGGGATTATGTAACTACTTACCATAATTAAACAAAATTTTGTACTAGCTAGATTAGGAAAAAATGACTATTGTATTAATAGCTATGTTCTAGCCTATATTAGAAGTTCTTACTCTTGTACTTGTCATTGTCAATATTACCAATTTCCTTCCCCCTTTAAATTCTAACTCTAGTAAGAAATTGGCAGACCATAATTGGTTCTGAAGGGGAAATAGAGACCAGCTGAGCATCAGTATTAGATTTCTTTTTCTGAAGTACGTAAGAATTTTTAAAACGCATTACATATTTTTAAAAGTTCTATTCAGGGCCAGTCTCTCCCATAGGTTACTTTTTGCTACAGTAGCTTTCACTGATATTTGCAATTCCTAAAATTTATTCATGCTCATAGTATATTCTCCAAAATTTGACAGTTCATTTGTTTGCCTTTTACTATGATCTCTATTATTTTACATTGTAATGCTGTATCTTGGTGGCAGATTATATTCTACCAAGATGGCTACAGTAACATTTCTTATGCTGTGTTCTTTGACAATGTGGCTTGGACACTCTACTCATCCCCTTCCCTTGAATTCTGAGTAGGCTTGTGAGACAATGAAAACCAATACAATACAATGCAGTAGAAGTAATGCTACATGACTATAAAGGATATGTCAGCAGAGGCAGTGAAGCTGTCATGGGGACATTTCCGGTTGGAATGCAGAAATGCGATTTAAGAAGTTTGGTTACTCTGAAACGGCCACGTTGTGAGGAAGTCAAGGCCTCATGAAGAGGTCATATGGAAGTCTCAGTTGAGGATCCCCTAGAAGCCAGAATCAATTGCTAGACATGGGAGTTCATAAACCTTCAGTTGATTCCATCCCCAGGCTGTTGAGTCAATGCCAGTTACCTAATCTTCCTAGCAGAAGCAAGCCATTGTGTCCTGTCCAAATTCCCAATCCACAGAATTCGAGAGGATTAAAAGATAATTGTTACAAATGACTAAACTTTCAGGTATCTTGTTATGCAGCAATAGTAGTTGGAACAATTTTAAATTACATAAGCAGCTTCAGTGGCCAGGGTAAATACATTACAATTCTTTTATTCCTGTATAGTCCTCTGCAACCGATGAGGGAGGAAATTTGCTCTACACATCTCAGAAGCACTGTTGCCAACCCAAAAGGAGTTGTTTCAGATTGTCTAGATGTGAAGTCCCTCATTGGGCCATGATTGTAAGTAGGTGCAGATGCTAACTCAGAAGTTTCCACCGGGAGAGGTACGGCTCTCTTTTGTGGTTGCTCCCACTCAGGATACACCCAGCCACCTTACTTACTTTCTACTCTCTACTCCAAAGTTACTAGCAAGGCTATCATAAGTTCCAAACATTCAGGTCAAGGCCTAGCAGAGAGAGAATTTTTTTTAAATCCCCTATTTAAACCAATATTATAGCTATTCTCTACATTATTCCCTACATTAGGGTTTAATTCTCAAATCTAACTAGATCACATTGTGCTTTGTTTTCATTTGTCATTCGTTATCCTGTGCTTTCAACTCTCTTGAGGCCTTCCCTCTCTTGGCAGATGTAGTATATGTGCCAGAATCTAAGGAGGATTAGTCAAATACTACTTACTAATTCTTATTTCCTAAAGTAGGCAGAGATGATGCATTAACTTCTAATTGGAGAACTTGTAAATTACTGGTTAACATTACTTGAAAAAAATGGTAATAATAATGTAAATGACAAAAATAGTATCTAAAATTTTTTGAGAACTTTCTATGTGCCACCCTCTTTCTAAACCCTTTGGGTAATATGGGCATTTTTAACTATGTTGATTCTTCCATTCCATGAACATAGAATATCTTTTCATTTTTTTGTGTCTTACCTTTTAATAGTCAGTTATAGTTCTTCTACAGCTATTAATTACCTGGCTCATAACTTTTATGTGCTTATCTATTTATGTTAATGCACTTATCTATTAAGGCATTGATCTTTAATTTGTTTATGCGGGCTTTTCATAGATTATAAGGATTAATTTATTTTGCAAACATCTTTGAAAGTACTCATTTGTCCATTTATTTTATGATGTCTTTGTTACAAAGACTGTTTTAAGATTTATGTAGTCAGAGTGATAATCTTTTCTTCGAAAATGTTGAATTTTGTCCATGGAACGATTTTTCTACCTTAAGATATTTTCCTTGAATGCCTTTGTGTGTGTGTGTGTGTGTGTGTGTGTGTGTGCTGATTGTGCATTTGTAGTTCACCTAGAATGTGATAAATGCTTTGAGGTAAAAATTTAATGTATGTTTTGCAAGTGGACAGCCATTTGTCCCACAACCATTTGTGAAATAGTGTCAATATTCACCCTCGTAAAAAATAATGCCCCGTTCAGCTTATACTAAATTCTCACATAAATACAAACTTGTATCTGAGTTCACCATTCTGATTTATTGATTCTGTTTGTATTTATATCAAAAACACATGCATATGTTTTTAATAACCTGGCAGTTCCTTCACTTTCCTATTATTTTTAATTTTCTAAATTAACAGTTCTTGAACATGCTTTCCTTAAACTAACTCTAGATTAATTTTTAAGTTCCATGAGGTATCCTTTGAGGTTTTGTTTGAAATTGCTTTGAATTCATAGACTGTTTTAGGTCTATTGAAATGTTTTACACATATATATAACATATACACACATCAATTTAATTTTGGTTGTTGAAACGTCTCTGTATTTGGACAGCTTCTATCTATTAACTGTTTTTCTCTTAACTTCAGAAAACAAAAATAACATCTAGAAGACTGAAAATACCAAATATTATGTTAATCTTAAAAATAAACGATAAGTATTGTACTATTTGCCAGGAAGTCAGATTTTATCAGTTAGCAGTACGCCTTCGACTAACAGAAATTCCCAATAACACTCTGTGTTATATTTTTTCACATGAAGGAAATTTAGAGGTGGGCAGTTGCTAATGTTGATCTCTCTGCTCACTGTTCATAAGAATACCCAGACCAGACCCATCTCTATGCTCTGCTATTTATGTATGAAGATCTCTATTCAACACCAAGGTTATTGCTACAGCTCTTGACTTCTTGCTCTCATTCAAGGGGAAAAAGTGCGACCCCCAATACCCCACCCCAAGGAAGATCGGGAGGACTTCCAACGGCATCTGTATCCTTTTATCAAGAAAGCAATAGCCTTCTTGTTGGAATCCTTCCTTGTACAAAGCTATGTCACATAATCTCAGGTTTGAAAAGAGGCTGAAAAATGAGTTTTAGCTTTGCTAGCTTTGTAGTAAAGACAGTAAGAGATGAGGAGGTTTAAAGGTTTTCATAATGTGTTTTGGATCAACCACTATACATTTCCAGCCAAATAAATCTGAGAGGAAATGAACTAATAAAATGTTCATTGACTTATGATTTATGATCACAAATGACAATTATTTTTATTCTTTTATTTTTATTACCTTAAATGTACTTGTATTCTTACTAGGCCAAATGACTATGCACAGAGAGCTTTATGACATTTTTCCAAAGAATTACAGATAAATAAATACTTCTTTTTAAAATGTAGAATTAATATGGACCATCCATCATGAATCACATATTAGTATAAAATTTCCAAAATTTGTTCTTTCCTCAGTATGATTCATCAGTGAATCTGGGAAACATTTCCATCTATTAAGAGTAAAATGAAAAATATGAAAGCTGGAATAAAAAGCATGTACATAAATAGATTTTAATAGATAATTATGAGAGTATTCAAATACTGGGTAATATCTGAAACAAGGAAACTGGAACAAATATTCATAGTGTTTACTATTTGGCAGGTAGTATCCTACTGGATAAAATCATAACAGTATGTACATGATCCTTGCTTTCCTGTAGTTTATTGTTCAATGGTACAAATAGGGGAGTAGCTGTGTTTTAGAAATTTACATGCATAATATATAATCAAAGCCAAATTGTAGTACAGGCATTATCTATTTCTCTTATTTCTAAGGGAAAAAATGAGGCTGAGGAGAAAAAGTGAATTAGATAATGACATAGAGTTTGGAAAAGATCAAATACTAGTCAAATAAACCTAGAATCTAAGCCTACAAACTACTACATTCCCTAGACTACCATCCAGTACTAAGTTTAGATTATGCTGAAATTTAATTATTTATATTTTACCCCACTAAAGTATTTTCAGTCCCTACCAGAGTGCTGTACATATTAGAAAAATGTTCTAGGTCGTAATTTCAAATTCTCTGAATCTTGATTTTGTCATGTATAAAACAGGTAATAATAATATTGGTATAGGGTTTGAATAAGAAAATAATGTAAAATACTTCATAATAGTACCTGGAAGTAGTTGTTCATTAAATGATAGCTAGTGTGTGATTCACAGTGAAATGATAAACCCTATGAAGATAGAAACTTGCTATTTGTTTTTTTCAACAGAAACACAGATATATCATGAATGTAACAAAGGCTTATAAATATGTGAGATTGACTATTTGGTGTTTTTAAAGAGACAGCAAACTTTCTAATAAATTTAAACAAATCACAATGTTTCTTCTGTATTAAGATTTTGTCACTGATAATTTGACAAATGAGAGTAAAATAATGATGACCAATTATGTAGTACTTACACAATTGGGAGGGAAATAGCCGTTGTCATAAAGAATGCATGAATGTTGGCACTCACATTCTGATTATGGCTGTGTTAATATAGGAATCAGAGGAAAATACTTAAATGATGCATCTTTTTTATCCAGTAATGGCAGTTTTTAGGAGTCCACGCTAAGAGGATTATCAGAAATTCTATAAAATAACTGATGATGTTCATTGTACCAGTATTTAATAGTAATACTTTGAACTAGACTGTCAAACATACAAAATATTAATATGAAACCATGAAGAGAAATTATCTTAACAAATACTTAAAAACAAGGGAAAATTTCAAATTTATTATGAAATTAAAAAGAATGAGTGATTCAAATGCCCAGGCACTACAGTGCTCATGCTGTATTTGTGTAAGCCCATTGTTGTCCCTTTGCACCAGAAATTGGATTGTAGAAGGCTTCCACTGCTATTTTGTTTTGTTTTGTTTTTTTTTGTTTGTTTGGTTTATTTTAGCTATTCTGCATCATCTGAGGTTGTGCTTTAGTTTGTCATAAAAAATCGTTAACTGGAAGTTCACTTTATTTTTACCACATTTAGACAGTCAACTACTTCTATCTTTTGCAGAAATCCAGTTTCGAAAAGTCTGTAACAAATGTTACCATAATATAAAAGGTAGACGTCCATATTAATTATTAGCAGTTGTATTATGCAATTTTGTATGAGTTATGGTCTTGAAGGACATTGAAAATCTGTTTAGAGAGCCATAGCTATGTCTTTCAGTCAGAGATGACATCACTCTGTAACTTTCCTTTGGTGAAAATGCTTGAATCTTTGCTTACAAAAAGAATATATATCTGACTATTCTCTTGGAATACTGTTGTCAAATAGATCAGCAAAAACATTAACAAGTTTCTGATTCTTATTATAAAGTTTTAATTTTCCAAAATAATATAGAAAAGGAGAAAGGGTAATACATTACATAAATACAGAAATGAATCCTGTACTAGTGAGAAAATAAAAATGTCAACAAACAATTTACTAATTTTCCAAATTTCCTGGAATTTTCCATTAATATCCACCATGCATTCCTCTGCATTATCACACTAAAGATAGGAACCAATAACACCCATTAAACAGACTTAATAAAATCAAAACTTAGAAGTACAGAGTTTTCAACTATATCAAATGCTTTCAAGAAGTGAAATAAGATGAAGATAGAAAAGTTTTTACTTTAAAATGTAGTGTGCAACTGTATAGCAACATGTTGGAAAATCTAGAGAAAAATGTATAATTTCCTAGGAAAACAAATGATTGAAAGTAGCCCAAGCAAATTTTTAAATGTTAATTTGGTAATAATTATTAAGTAAGAATGAAAAAGTGATTTTAAAAATCCATACTGTAAAAAGTACCAGGATTGCAAGAAAGATAATTCCAATGTTATTTAAATTATTCTAATTTTTTTAAAAAAGGGCATGACTCAATTTGTTATATATCATTAAAATGAAAACATGATAAAGAAACACAAGACAAAAACATCAAAATCAGAGTCCCATCTCATGTATATATATGGATGAAAATACTAAATAAAAATGCAGGACTGTAAAAACAAGCAAACAAAAAGGGCTAATACACTACGGAAAAGAGGATTGATTGTCTTCCAGGAATCTGAATGTTTTGATTTCAGTAAATCATCACAATTAATTACATAAATGAATGAAAGAAGAGGAACGATATCAATAGATGCTAAAAGAGCTATTGCTAAGATTCAATAGTTATTCATAATGAAGATTCTTGAACAAAATAGAAATTGAAGGAAACTAAACACAATGAAGGTTATTTATATACAGACTACAAATGTTGAAAATCAGTCAATTAAATTCAGGAACTACACTGTAGAATTGTATGCCTGAAACTTATGTAATCCTTGCTAACAGATGTCACCCCAATAAGTCTAACAATAAAAATGAATTAAAAAAAATCAGGAACTAGCAGGAACGATAACTGTCATTATTTAATATTAAAGATAATCTTGGAGGATCCAGTAATTGACAAGATTTTAAAAATGAAATAATCAGTACAACTGGAGCAAAATAGAAAACTCTTTGTTGATACAATTATATACTTAGAAACCATATAGATTAGGAAAAACAAAAGGGGATTTTACTAAGATATTTGGCAACAAGATGAATATACAACTTTTAATAGCAATAAACACCTTGAAATGGGAAAAATATTCATAACAAGCAAAAGAAAAATATAAAAATAATAACGGTAAAATACATTTACCAAGAAAGGTACAAGACCCATTAGAAAAATAAACAAACAATACAAATGTTACTAAAAACAATTGAATAGGGTTTAAACTCAAGAAAAAAATAGAACTATAAAAATAGAAATCTCAAAATCACTACATAAATTTAAGAAAATTCACACTAGAATCAAAAGAGCACTTAATAATTGGATTAAATTACTTTAAAATTCACATAGAACAGTCAGAAAATTTTACAAAAAGAAAAGAAACCCAAAACACAACTCTTTTTTGGTGCTTCCCTGGTTGGGATTCGAACCCAGGCTGTGGTGTTGAGAGTGCTGCTGCCTAGCCACTATACCACCAGGGAACCCCCAAAACACTATTGAGAGGAACTTTACTCACCATGTATCAGCACATACTATAAAGCCATTAGAATCAAGTCAATAGAAGGAAAATATTTCATTAAATAAGAATAAACAAGACTGATAGAAAAGCATTGAGACATTAGATATAAACTTTAATATATGACAAATATGGTATTTCAATTCAAAGAGAAAACAAAATTGGATTTCCAATTGGCACTGAAGGATTTGATGTGACATAAAAATGATTTTTTATTTATCATTTTAAAGAGAGTGGGCAGATGATGCAGGGCAAGAGAAAACAGGAGACTAAAGATGGAACACGGATGTGGCAAAAATTAACCGTTGCGTGACAGAAGAGAAGTGATGTCAAATATTAATAATACATAATAAATATGGGGGAGATTGCGATGTGGGTTACAAATGAAGAGTTAACACCTATA
>PVJL010019365.1:0-13993 GCA_004026885.1 Lyroderma lyra | reverse complement strand
AGGTGTTAATGTCTCATGGCACTGCCAGGGCTTCAGTCAGTCCTCATTCTGAGGTTCCTCTGTGCCCTCCTGTCACTGACCAGCCTCCTCTGGTAACTCTTGCAGATGTGACTGTGTCCAGAATCACAGCCTCACTCAGAGGAGCACCCCCATAGATGGAAAGCTGTCTTCTGTATCCAGATCCTCACTGGCACTCTTCAGAGTTGAGTGGAAGCACCTAGGAAGTCCCCTTCCTCTTGTCCACATAATTCATGGAGTGCTACACTCAAACAGATGGGGTACCCGGAGAATGCAGAGGAGCTGGGTATGATCCATGTTTCTCCTACACACAGAACAATGTTGTAAGAGCCCCATTTGCAGCCCAGAACATGAGAGAGGCTGTCAAGTCAAGGAGAGCTGTTCTTCCCCCCAAACTGGGAAACACCTGTCAATAGTTAGATTGACCATATAAACAAAGAAACATTGTTCAAATGAGTCTGTCCCGGTAACAAGGTGTCTCCTCTCCAGATGAACAGGAGATACCCACATGCAAAGGCCTCAGCATGCCTGACAAAGACCCTTAAAGGCCCCTGTCCCTGGGTTTGGAGCACCTCATCTTTTAATAGAGATCCAAGAATTCACTTTACCAAAGAAATTGCAAAGCAAGTTTGTAAAGGCTGAAAGCATCAGAGCAAGTAAACTATCAAAGGAGAATTCTCGGTAACATAGGGGCTGAACTTTGGAGACACCTGGACTGACACAGCCAGCCACACCACCCTGGTTCTTGGAGTGGGAGATCCTTAGAGGCATAAGTTCAGACCTTCTCCTCTAAGTACGTAATCAGTGACCCTCAGAAGGGGTCCCTGGGCCACTGTTGGCCCTGTCCTGTGGACTCCACCTTCCAGGATATATGTAAGTCCTGAAAATTTAGAAACTTGTAGAGCAACTGACAGAATGATTTACGACTGCTGACCCTAATAATGAAACATCAGGACTTGTATTTTGAACCTCTTTTCTATTTCATTTTTCTGGGCATTCACTTTTGTTGTATGTTACCAAAGTACGGGCCTGGGACAGACTGGGAATTATAAACCTCACTGCACAGGGCTTGAGAAGCGCTATTGCCTAGTGAGGCACCAGTCGCCCTCCCCCACCATGAGCAGAACCTAACCTGCCACGCTGGATGGCACAGTGCCTCACTGCCAGTCCCTAACAGAGCCACAGAGGCCACCTGTGGAGGATTTGAGAAGTCTAGCCTCCTGAACAGAGGGAGGGGACCACGTCATCAAGCTGAGTGACTAAGGTGACACGCTTGGTGCCCACCACACGGCACCAGTACAATCTTGCTGACTCAGGTGGGAAAGACATTCTTCTATCCTGGATCCAAAGTTCATTGGAAGATTTTGGCAGTACACTAGATCAACTTCTCATGTAAGATCCAGAGAATCACTGTCATTTTCTTCTTCACACACATGCATGGACTTCAAATAAAACCTGTGCCTCTGCTGGGCTAGTTTGAGAGTCCTTGTCTCATTTAAATGTACAGTTTCTTATAATCTCACCATATTATCAAATTTACTATTCCATTCTGATGAACTTCCATTCCAAATGCTTCTTGAAACTGGTGAGATGAGGGTATTCTACAGTGTGGGGCATATATTAGTCACCTTGTATTCTCTCACATTGCTCTTGTCTTCATGGTCATGTTTAATGTCACCAAAATTTCCCACTAAGTCACTATCAGAATTTGGGGGAATTTAGCACAGTGACAAAAAGCACAGACCTTAGAGTCAGAGGGCCTGTGTTCTCACTCTGCAGCTGAGTGGACTCAAGACTCAAGCAAACTATTTATGCCGCTTTGATTCCCAGTTTCCTTATTGACAAATGAGGATAACAAGAGTACCCCCTCACGAGGCTGGGTGAGACCCCAGACACACAATGCATAGAAAACAATCACAATAAGGCCTGAGAGATGTCAAGCTTTCCAGAATAGTAAGCATTCACCACTCACATATGAATATTTAAGTTACTTTTAAATACTAAAGGCAATTTAGATGTGAGTTTATACAGCTCTTTTCCACATTTTAGTGACCTCCCTCAGGCAGAACCCCAGAAGGGGAATGATCATGTTACAAGGAATGGGCTTCTGGATGACCTCCTACATGCTGACCACACACTTGGTGACAGCACTGTCAGACCACAGTGAGGACCCAAATTCCACTGTACAGTTGTCAGCAGGGAAAATGATATACATTTTTATTTCATAATTTAAGAAAATTAATGAACAGTACCGTTGTTCTACCTGTCACTTTATAGGAGCCTCCCCACTGTTGAACACACAGGGAAGACCCCGGCTTCTTACCCACACACCCTTTCTGTCCCTCGTTGGAGTCTTTCAAAAGAAGTTCAAGGTGGGATGTGCTGACATCTGGTGCCACAACTGTGGCCAGCTTCTTCCACTGGGCCTCCTTCACCACTAATCCTGTGCTCACCTTGACTTTCAGAAGATTGAAGGCCTCTGTCATTTTGTGATGTTTTAGGTATGCCAGTTTGTGAGTCTCATCCTTTACAAAACAGAATTTTGTTTTTTAAGAGAAAAATTCATGAAAGCCTCCTTTCTTTACCTTAAACATTTCAAGGTATTGGAAGTGCCAAAGAGAAGTCACTAAAGTTTCTGCTGATAAGCAACATACACAGCCCTCCAGGCTGCAGGCCTACATGACTAACCCTGCCTGCATAAACAGACTCATCTTCCCATGTGTACATGAGGGGGCTGGGAAAGCTGATCTGCATGGTGAGATACAAAGCAGCAGGTCACAAACAGATCCCAAGTCTGCTCTGCTCAGGAAAAGGGGAAATTCCAGAAAGGCAGGCATCAGTTATGCTGCTGTGAAGAGGAAGACCAGGAAAGCAAGATGATAGGTCCACCATGCAGTCAGTCAGGAAAGAGAGGAGGAAGAGAAAAGCTGAGGGTGTGAAAACAGGCTAGAAGTAGTACAGAAAGGAGAGGTCCCAGGCAGGAAGGACAGCTGGGGCCTGCCAGGGCCTGCCACAGGGAGTCTTCCAGAAGTGGGGAGGCTGCACAGCCCTTCTCAGGTTATAATCGGCCACCTGATGCTCACTCCTACTGCCCCTTGTAAGGCCATTACCCAGTATTGTCATCACTCGGTTGATGACATGGCCAGACTACCAATTCTTAAGAGGCCTAGGATGGGAGTTAATCATCTTTAACTCCTCATAATTTTGTCTGATGCTGAGCCATAATGCATGCTTCAGATATGAGTGCTGACTGATCCATGCTGCAGAGGATTACCAAAACACTTCCTCGGGGGTGGGGCAATGTAGCACCCGTTTTGTCCATCACTAACAGCACACCTGACTCTGGGGCAGCCTCTTTCTGCCCAAAGGGAGGGAGTCAGAGTATGGGCTCTCTGGGAGACTCAACTTTTGTTCACAGTGCAGAGTCCCTGGGACCTGGACAGATCAAACCCCTTCATAGGCCAGTTTGGTCAGATCACAGAATCAGACCCACCACCTGCTTCTCCTTAGTGCAAACATTAAGTTCTCCTTGGTTTTCCACTTGCCCCCCAGTGAGAACATCCCTAAGTAATGAAAATTTCAGAAAAGAACCAAAAGGATCAAAAGCCCAAAGCCTATGTATTCCCTCAAGGAAAATCATCTTTTAATGAAAGGCTTGTCTGTGCAACCAGTTTTATAACATGAGAGAACACCCAGCCTGAGATGTGTGCCTGTGTTGGCAGTGGAGGGCCAAGGTGGGACTGCTGACGTGTCCCAGCAGATTCTGGGCTGCAAAGAAACATTCTTCAATCCAAGTACTCAGAAGCCTCTGCCCACCCAATACCTCCAGGAATTCTCCAGACATAATCAAGCAGGCAGGTGCCAGGGCAGAAGCTGCTGGTTGTAAGAAGTTTCTGCTTTTGTTGGCAGGAGAAAAAGAGTTGGAGGCCTAGAGAACTCCCACAATCCCTGATCTTACACAAAACATTTTGAGGAGCCACATTAAGAGCAGGAGCAAAGCCAGGACCCGCCAATGTACACAGGGCTCTGACATTGTCAGACACATCAGAGACCAGGAAAGGACCGCCCGCCTAGCAGCACAGAGCAAGACACCAAGTAGGTCTTCAGAGTCACCAAAGCAAAAAGAAAAAAGACACTTTCAAATATTTAGCCAATGCACCTGCCAGCCTCACTGCCACTGTGCCCAATCTCAGTGCTTGTCCCGCTCCTGACATGCACTTTCCTTCAAGTGCTTCCTTTAATTGTTGTAGACCACGGCCAGAAAGACAGATATGAAGATATAGGTATTGAAGATGGTGTAGGTTATGAAGTACAGAGAACACCACCAATTGAAGTCATTAGCAGGCATCCTAGAAGAAAAGAATTACGTTTCATGGTTTTTCATACCATGGGTCCACAGTGCATAAAAGGCTGAGCTTAGATGATATCCCAAGTGGACAAACAAGGTTCAGGAAACCTGTCTCTCTGACTCTCCTTCATATGGTGCAATGAGGCCCCAAAGCCATCTCTATCCCTTAGCTAAACAGCTTGCTCCAATCCTGATTTCTTCAATTCTTAGAAGCTCATCGAGGTACCAAATTTCAACACCAGCCAGACCTTGGAGACCCCCCACCCGACTCCCTCCCTTCACCATGAGAAAATTAAGGCCCAGTAAGGAGAGTGACTTGCCCAGAATTATAGAGAAAATCTGAAGTGCGTCTTTGGTTTACACTTAAGGCTCTGCAGGGACAACAGACTGACTGCCTTGCTGGGGGCTAGGTGATTTTCTATCCACATTGGGACAGTGAGAATGAAAGGGTCACCATTAATAATTATGCCAGGACAAGAGACATAAGTCAGGACACCTGCTCATTTTGTCTGTGATGGAGACTGACTTGCCTACAGGAGGGGATGTTGGGGTGCTGCCACATGGCAGCCCAGGTCTGACACCATGAGGAGACCAGAACTTCACCTCACTGTGTCTGGCCACCGCCAGGCCCAGGGGAGAATGACAAGCAGAACAAGTCGATGTGCTGACCCTCCCCCAGATTGCGGGATTGCACGAGACAGAGCTGCATTTGCAGTGAGAGCTCTGCCCAACTGTACCTGAAGAGCTATGTACCCGGAGTGGTACCGTTGAATAATCCTTCCTCCATGTACAAGGTAAACCCATAATGAGAAGGTCATTAGGTGTGTGGAGAATTGGCATTTTGGTAGGAGGGCAAAACCTATGAATCCCTGAATTTCTTTCCTGTTTCTTTTTAAGCCAAAAACCACATCAATGCTCAGGAGAACAAGATATAATCCCTTTATAAAGACTTTTTAAAATCCCAGAATAGAAAGCGAGCTCAAATAGTTAACTATTGTATCCCAAGTGATGTGTCCTGTGGCTTTTAGTTTTTAAAAAAATCTAAATTTGCTATAGTTAATTTTAAAAATGTGTATTCTTCAAAAATGTTTGCAATGAATATGAATGAACAGAAAATCAAAATTTTCCCTTCTGAAGCTTAAGAATCAGGTGCTTTTAACAAAGTGAACTCTGTTATGGTAACAGATGTCCAAGCACGTATATTGGGTAGGTACATACATGACATCGGGGCTGTTGGCAGTAGTGACCAGCACGTAGAGCTCAAACACTATTTCCAGGATGTTCGTGAAGTAGGGTGCCCTCCCCCCGTTCTAAGTCCTCTAAAGAGGAACCAAAAGCACAAAGTGAAAACCTGCACACATAAATGAAGTTGTGGTTTCTGATACACATTTCCCCTTTCAACAGCACTCCTGGAGTGTCTGAAGGAGGAAGATAGAGTCAGGTGACAGATTCTGCCACCCACAGGCTAAACCCAAACACGGGAGAATTCCCTGGTGCAAACCCCCCAGAGCAGCGTGCTCACCTGCCCCCGAGAAGCCTCCAGCCCACGAGGGAGCAGAGCAGCGCGCTGAGCAGGAGCAGCAGGGAGACGCAGAGGGTGTCGGGAAGGGTGTTCCAGATGCTGCGGAAAGCCCTTCGGATCTGGGAAGACAAAATCTCACTTCACTTGTAAGAAACCAGCTCATTTTCTGCAAAAACAAAAGCCAGCCTTTGTGTGTCCTAAATCACTCCTTACCTGATGACTTTCAGGGAAGTTAACCCGGAAGACTGGCCTTAAGGTCCTTGACCACGGCACACTGTGGATGTTGGCAGTTTCCAGGGACCCAGAGATAATGAGATCAAGGTCAGCTGTGAGACACAGGACAGAGAAGTCAGCTCTGCACGGCTGGAGAGCAGAGCAAGTGACCCGTGAGGGCCTGCTCACTGACTCAGAAGGGGGTCACGATTCATCATGGAAAACAGCACGTTTCATAAACAGCATGAGTCCGGCTCTGTAACAGACCCTTAACAGTCAGTGCCATCTGCATCGTCACTGGGTGCCATGGAGCACAAAGGCACCGTCTGCAGAGGACTCCATTTTATCTTCATCACCCCCTAATGTGGGCACTGTTCCTAGATGGAGATGCTAGAGGCCCAGAGAGCGTGAGATCATGGCCCTGGTCACACATCTAACAGGGGCAGATGGGACTGGAACCCAGGCAGTGTGACGCCAGAGCCCTGCTGTGGCTGGCACTGCCACGCACCCCCACACTGCTTCCTGCCTCACTTTAACTTTCCTTCAGTTAAAGAGAGCGATTGTCTAGCCTAGGACCAGAGGTGAGACCATCTAGAGACAGAAAATCCTTCTTAATCCTGGTTAACGTCAGGTTTGTGGTCACCTGAGGATGGGGCAAAAGAAAATCCCAGTGAGTATTAGAAAAAGATAAGTAAAAAAGAATCATCTACCATGATGAAAGATGTTAGCTCAGTCCCTTTGGTGACGAGGCACAAAGGACCCAGTAAGATGCAGTGCAGGGGACAGCAGGGACACAGACATAGGAGGAGCTGGCACTGCTGTGTGCTGGCACTGACTCGGGGGGGGGCACTGGTGATTTTCCCTCAAGTGCAGGGATGGGCAGGTCACAAGGGTGATGACGTTGGAGGAGGCTTCATGGAGGGGGCACTCCTGATGTCATCCTACAGCAGACAGGGCTTTATACAGATAAAAGACAGAAAAGTCAAGGGCCAAGTCAGGAAGACACAGTAAAGGGATTCTAGAGGGGGCTGCCCCTGCACGTCCGGGAGGCAGAGAATCCTGCAGGTGAGGGCAGAGGGGAGCAGGAAGGGACAAGGACCTATGGCAGGTGGCTTGGGGGTTAAGCTCAAAAGGTTAGTCTTATTCCCAGGGCCTGAAGAAACTCTAAAAGGCTTTCAGATGAGGGCGACAGGGGCACAGGACTGAGATGCGCCCCCTGGGAAGCGCTGCAGGACAGACTTGGACTTGTTGGTTTCCCTTCACGCGCCGTGAGGGGGGGCCTCTCATGTGCAGGGCATGGCTCCGGGTCTGGTGAGAGAACAGGGGCTGGAGGGGAAGTGCCGGCCACAGGGGTGCACATTCCAGCAGGGAGCAGGGCAGGGCTGAGGATGAGGGGTCTCTGCAGCGGGTGGGCACGGGCTGAGGGCTCTGCAGACAAGGCTGAAGCAGCCCCACCACAGAGAACAGGCGCGGGGAGGGCTGGCGGGATGCGGGAGGGTCAGAGCCTTGGCCATGACAGGGACCTTAGCTTTTCTCTCACGTGAGATGGAAAGCTGGGGGGTAACTTGAAGCAGGGGCACGATGACCTGACTTAAATGTTAAAAGTGCCTGTGTGCCTGACCTGTTCTAGGCCCTGTGCTGGGAGTTTGAAGTGATGAAGAGGGACATCAGAGCCTGACCGTGTGATGTCCACATGGCAGGAAGGGCCATGAAACAAGTCAACAGGTACATTCCCTTCTGGGAGAAGGACAGCAGGGTGTCTTCTTCTGTATCGTGTCCTCTCTATTGTCTGATTTCCCTTCCTCCCCTTTTTGCTTTACTGTTTTCCTGCCCATGCTGCCCTCCACCTCCCCGTGTCAGTCACCACTGTGTCATGGACTGAGCCCACACTGCAGTCACAGGTGCCATCCACATTGAGTGTGTTTGCATCACTTTTTGAATAACAGAATATGAAGACATTTCTAAAATAAGAAGTACCGAGAGATACAGTCTGAATATTCTGAGGGTTCCGCAGATGTATGAAGAAAAATCAAAGCAAATTTTTAGAGGAAGGGTGAGAAAAGACACTGGAGGTTGTAGGCAGAAGCGATGCTGTCAGGGGCAGGACAGCGAGCGGTGCATGTGGGCCGCAGGCAGCTGGGCACTGAGTGAGGTGACCCTGCACGACGTCTGCAGAACAGGAGGGTCGCAGTGCTCAGTTTGTGGGCTTGCAGATGTTTTAAGAAAGGGAGGGAAGAGGAGTGCGGCATGCTTCTGTGGAACTAATCCAGCAGCGGTGTCGAAAATACATGGACCAGGATCTGAGGTTGAAGTGACCACAGCAGTTCCCAAAATGGGTGGCAGGATCCTGGACCACGTGTGGAGCAGAATGGCATGCAGCAGAGAGCATGTGATGGCCACATCAGAGACCACTTATGTGGGTTCAAGGGGAGATGGGGCAGGGAGCAGGGGAGACAGAGGCAACTGTGTGGGTGCTGTCCTGAGGGGGCCAGAGGCTGCAGGAGAGCGAGGAGGGGGAGTCTTGGTGAGGAGGACCTGGCACTGGGTGATGGTGGACAAAGCTCCGTGGATAAAGTAAAACGTCCAGGGGAGTTGTGTGGAGGAAGGGGGTGGGTTTCAGTGGAAGCACTGATGTGGAAATGACTAGGCAGCTATTGGCCACAGAGGAAAGCAGCTCAGATGGGAGACCAGAATCGGGTGAAACATGGGGACCCCTACCCACCACGTGTTCATGGAAGCTCTGAGAATGGATGGCCACCTAGACAAAGAATGTCAAGTGAAAGGGCAGAGGTGAGGGGACAGAGCGTGTGGTCATTGGGAAGAAGCGTGGTTCAGGCCCACGGGCTGTGCACTGACATGCTGGTTATAGAGTGTCCTCAGCTAATCACGGAGGTGGCCTCTCTGCTCCCTGCAGCAGCAGCTCAGGGTACACTGCTCGCCTCAGTTGGCATAACAGCTGAGCATGTATCCTTGCAGATTTTTCTATGACTGTATTAGCAGTCTTCCCGTTTTGCCTCTTAACAAAGATGTGTTCCAACTGTACTGAAACATGCTCTCTGACATAATAAATAACAAGCCCCCCTCCCTGATAACAGACACGGGCGCTTTAGCACCGTTTTAAAGAACTTCAAGGATGTGCCACATTTTATCGAACACAAATCGACTGCCAGGAAATGGAGTTGCTTCCTGTCTTTCAATACTATGAGCAGCTCGGCCATGACCAATTTTGTGGCTAAAGCTCTAAACACACCCTTCTTTCCTAAAGATCAGTTCTCAGCAATGGAGGTCCAGGTGTGAGCACGTGCACATTTAGGGCTTTCCAAAGGACCTGCCGACCGGCCTTCAGGATGACAGCTGTCCCTCCCGCCAGTGAGGCAGCGTGCTTCTGGTTTCTCTAGACACTGCTAACATTGCTTTATCGGCAAGCACATGGTATTTTATTGTAGTATTAATATCAATTTCTTAATTAGTGAAGCGAATCAGTTTTTTCAGATGTACCAGTATTTATTTCTTTTATGAGTTGAGTTGCCTTCACCTGTTTTCAGCACATTTTTCTATTTGAGTTTCTGCCTTATTTTTTATTTTTTTTTAATTTGGACATGCTCTTAATATGGTCAAATGTTCACACTGTCACGTTTCACCCTGCTATCTCTTCAGCTGTGGTTTCCTTGCTCTTGTGCTGATGACGTTTCTACTGATGTCTGTCACTGGTGCTTGCATCAAGTCAAATGCATCAGGTCTTTTTTCTTCAGTTTCTGCCTAGACCACAAACTTTTAAAGGCACTATACTGAGCACTCCTGACCATGGTTACCATGATGCAGATGTTTTTTTGTATCCTTCCAGAAAACCATTTGAGGAATGACTTTTGCAAAATGTCCAAGTCTCCTGAAGAACACAGTCAGACAGAATACTTCTATCTCGGTCACCTGCACGCAGAAAACAGAGACTGAACACAGAGCCCTGCTGCTGGACACTCAGCTTTACTTCTCTTACATGCTCTCCATGCCATCCTGATGGCACCCCTGAGAATTAATGATGTCCCTTCATTTTACTGAAAGTTCAACTTTGCTGGTTGAAATGGTTTCTTCCTCTTAAAAGAAAACTTGCTCTAGAGCCACAAATTCCATGACCCAACCCGCAGAGCTTCCTGGGAGGGGCTGAATCAGCAGGCAGTGGACCCAGCAGGCATTTCCTCAGAGAAGGGCGGGGACAGCAGAGGCAGGCATCTTCTGGGCTCTCAACAGCCATGTTTACATTCAGAATAGACATCTAGAAGTTCAGTCTCCCTAATGGTAGAATAACTCACTTTCCAAAGATGTGTTTTAAAATGGTAAGTCATTCCTTAGACATCACTGCCCCTGTTGCCCTGCTGCCCATATTTGCTGCTTGGGGGAGAGAATGGAGGCCACTGAGAACCAGTGCATAGTCATACTACCTACTCCACAGGTTATGGGGCACCGCCTCCAAACTCCCTGTGGACAGCTAGACTTCCAACCTGTGACTGCCACCCAGGTCTGCCTGCGATAGTCAGGAGGAAGAAACTCCTCCTAATGAGGGTGCTTTCCTCCATCAATGGGGAGAGAAAGGTAGAAAAGTATAAAGAATTGGAGTAAGGTGTAACCTGATCTGAAGTGAGGGCTGGAGGGAACAGACTTCCTAAGGAACAGGGAAGAAGCAGCTGGCTCTGGGTCCTGACAGCAGCCAGTGACACAGCCCCCCTCTCTCTACCCTGGCCCTCATCGATCCTGGGCACTGACATGGACTGTAGCCCCTTGCCAATTTTCTAGTGCTCAGCGTGTTCATCCTTTAGCTACAGACACTCACTGTCAAGGCCAGGTTTGCAAAAGGGCCTGGGGCAATTCCAGGACACCCTGCTCAACATAAGATTTGCTTGGTATCTCTGGATGTGCACGAAAGTCCCCCTTCCTCCATAACACATTTGATTTTAAACACTTCAAGTACAGATGTTGGCCAAAGGAACACTATGAAACCGAGGCAGGCAATCCAAAGCTGTATGTGACCAATAACAGAGGGATGAGAACTCAGGAAGATTGGACGGGACAGAGGGATGACCCTGTGGAGTTGTGCCAGTGGCTTAGTTGGGCCGGTGCTAGAAAAACTGACCCTGTCCAGGTCTGGGAATGCACAGATCTTCTTCTTCAGACTCCGTGTTTGTTTCGTTTTGATTTGTTTGTTTGTTTGTTTGTTTGTTTTGGTATGTGGGTAGTTCCCTGGCTGGGAGTCAAAACCAGGCTGTAGCATTGACAGCACCAGTGCTGAAGCCTTAAGCTACTACAGGGAACTCCCCCTGTGTGTGTTTTGACCATCACTAGGCTCCAAGTTTTCTACTCAGAGAATGAATTAATTATGGTATCCTGGTCACTTGGAAGTGTAATAGACCAGCACTTTGGTGTCTCCCAATAAACCACATTTCCGGTTTCTACTCCCTTGTGCACTGTCCTCCTATCTTGACTTGGGAATCTGAAGGGTTCTGGCCAATAGGACATCACCAAGTGTGATGCAAGCAGAGGATGATTGTACTTGTACCTGGAATGTTCCTTCTTGGATTCTGCACCCATTGGGAGAAGCCTAAGCCATATGGAGTGGCTGTGTGGATGGGAACAGGGCACACTGGTCCACAGGCCTAGCCAGGTCAACTAGCTGACAGTCACCAGCACCTGCTGACCTCCAAAAACAGACAGAGATGGCAGGTATCTACCACCCCAGCCAATGCTACATCAGGAGAAAATCTACTCATTTGAGCCCTGTCACTCACAGAATCATGGAAAATAATAAAACTCTGTTCTTTAAAGCTAGGAGCTGATGAATTTTATCGGTTAAAGGACCTAATAGTAAATATTTTAGGCTTTGAAAGCCATACAGTCTGTCACAACTACTCTCAGTAGTGAGAGCAGTATCAAGTCAGAAAGTAACATGAGCAGGTCAATTTGTTGAACAGACCCATCTGGAGTATCTGGTCAATTTGATGTACTACTTCAAATGACATGTGATCAGCTACTAAGCACTAATACTCTGATTTGTGATATGAAGAAAGATGGAAATGTGACAAAAACAAGAAGCCCCATGTCACCCTATGTTACTAGACTGTTTACCTGCCATTAAATAAGTTTGCTTCTCAAATATCAGTTGTCTATTCAATTCATTTCCGTGTGCACAGAAGACAAAAACCTCTCACTCATTTTACATGCCTCACAATTGAAGCATCAGCTCAGAGAAGACGCAGAATTCTCCCAACCCACAGCAATAAAAATAAAACCAATTTCACCTTTACTGAAATTTGAAAGGAAAAGAAGGAAGAGATGCTGGGCCCAGCTCATATGAGTAGGTCTGTGTGGCCACCCAGTATCTGAGGCTTACCAGGAAAGGTAGTGGAAATAATGCAGGTTCCTCCAAAGAGGGCAAGAGAAAGGTCAACACAAATAAAGAAGTAGGTGACTCCTCTCATTGTCCAGTGGTTGTAAAAATAGTAAAGTCTGAAAAGGAAAAGAATAAAGGTGGCTATAAGCAAGGAGCGGGAGTTAAACCACACTCCAGCTTCCTGAGACTGATGAAGGGTGAAGAACGAAGGGATGGCTCTGGGCTCATTTCTCTTAAATCCAGGGAACAAAGGGCCACATGCAATTGAGTGCACACTACAAAAGGCTAACAGAAAATAATCAAGCATATTATCATATCTCAAAGCACATTGTCTGAACAGTATCAAGCTAGGATTAGTACCCTCCTCATGGGGTGGTTGTGACAATAAGAGGTAGTGCTTTTAGAGAAGTCTGACCAGTGGCTGATATGAATAAACCCTCAGTCACAGTGACCTATAATTGAGTGGCACAGTAGCCCAACTGGATTATAATGCACATCACCTATCTCAATGTGGAAGACTCAGAGAGATCCCACAGTCATGCTGTCTCTTCCTGTTGGGGGACTGTGCCCCAAACCTGTTGGACAGCATCCAGGGGTGAGGCATTTCCTGCTTCCGGAGGCACTGGCACTCAGCCCTCCTGATTAGAAATGACTTTTGCTTATTCTGAGCCAAATTCTGAGTCTTAGTGACAGAGAAATAGCTGAATTCTCATGAAAAGAATAAATGTATAAACTATATTAAATGATAACAGAAAGAAAAAATAAATAAGTCTGCTTTTCACTTAGGTGAATCTCGGAGGACACCGCTGAGAGGAAAAGATGACACATTTTTTATAACTTGGATGCCATACCTCCTGTCCTAGGTGTTATTCTTTTACTCATTTATCCTTCTTTAATATATTTATTGAATGCTTACTTACATGTGAGCCACCATGCTCTATTATTTGAAAAACAAAAAGAATTGGATTTTATCCAAATCTATGTGTCATACCTTAAATTAGGGCTTTCCAACCTTTTGGATTCCTCGGGCCACTTGGAAGAAAATTTGTCTTGGGCCACACATAAAATACACTAATGCTAATGAAGCTGATGAACTAAAAAAAGGCTTGTGCATAATTTTGTAATGTTTTAAGAAAGTTTATGAATCTGTGTTGGGCCACACTCAAATCCATCCTGGGCCACAGTTTGGACAAGATTGCCTTAAATACTTCTCAAACTATCTGTGGAAACAATGTGTGCAGTTTGGGTTTCCTTTCAATAATATTAAGTGCTAAAGGAAAGGTGGTTCCATGTGACAGATTAACACTTTAATTATCTGATGGCCTGCGGGGATGTCTTGAATGGAACATTTCTGTTGTACTGGGCATCAGAAACATAAGCCACTGCCAGGAGAAGGTCCTGCTCCTCATGGGGAGAAAGTCAAGAGAGAACATAGTCAGAGCACAAAAGAACACTTTTTTTCATGTATTAAGTACATGTCAAGTACAAATGGAAACTCCCTTTCACCTTCTCC
>PVJL010019364.1:0-14021 GCA_004026885.1 Lyroderma lyra | reverse complement strand
GAGGATGTGGAGAAAAAGGAACTCTGGTACACTGCTGGTGGGAGTGCAAACTGGTACAACCACTGTGGAAGGCAGTGTGGAGGTTCCTCAGAAAATTGGGAATGGAGCTACCATTTGACCCAGCAATCCCCCTTCTGGGGATCTACCCAAAGAACTTGAAAACCTTTATCCGCAAAGACTTATGTACCCCAATGTTCATCGCAGCGCTGTTCACAGTGTCCAAAACATGGAATCATCTTCTGATTTTTGATAGCTTGGTGTCTTGATTATTTCTTTGCTTTTCCTCACTGTGAGTTTTTTTAGTTTGATAGTGTTCCATAATTTTTCCTTTTGTTGGATTTATTTATTCATTTGGTTATTTGTATTAGTTTAGAATTTTTTTTGAGTAACTGCCATGAGGTTTATGATAAAGAAAGATTTGTATATGTATTGGCTCCTTTTCTTAAGCATGCTTCTTATGTCCATTCTGTTTTGGAAGTTTAAAACTTTACTGTCTCTCTTTTTATGTTTTTGTTGCACCAAGTTTTCTCATTTATTTTGACTTTTTGTTTTAGGTCGAATAGCCTCTTTCAGTATGTCCTGAAATGTCAGTTTTGTGTTACAGAATTCCCTCTGCTTCTGTATGTCTGCAAAGGTCTTTATTCCTCCTCCACATCTAAAGGATAACTTAGCTAGAAAAATTATTCTTGGCTAGTAATTTCTTTCTTTCAGTATTTTGAATATTTGATTCCACTTCCTCCTGGCTTGTAAAGTTTCTGATAAGAAGTCTAATAATAGCCTGATGGGCTTTCCTTTCTTGGTTACTCTTTTTCTGGGCTGTCTTGAGGATTCCTTCTTTGTCCTTGAACTTTTAACATTTTTCAGTATAATGGACCTTTGAAGTCTGCTAGAATTCAGGTAGTTAAGTGTCCTGTTTTCTTCTTGAATTTGAGGATCAAGTTATTTCCAAAGATTTGTAAAGTTCTCTTCTACTATTTGTTTGTGTATGCTCTCTTTGAATTTCTGTTCTGCCCTTTCTGGGACACCTATTATTCTTATGTTGTTCTTTCTAATGGTGTCAGATAGTTCTTGTATAGTTCTTTCATTTTGTTTGACTCTGAAATCTCCCTTTTCTCTATTCGGTGACAATTCCATATTTCTATCTTCTAAATCACTAATTCTTTCCTCATCTGTTCAGCCCTGCTTGCTATGCTAGCTAATTCCATTTTCATTTCTTTTACTGCATTGGTTATCTCCAGAATTTCTTATTAATTTTTTTTATAGTTCTAATTTATTTGTTATAGTATTTCTTTTGTTCACAGATTTCCTTTCTGAGATAATTTGGCTCCCTCTGTGCTTTCTTTGATATCTCTGAGTGTTTTTAGAATTGCATTCTTGAATTCTATGTAATTTAGATAATATAATTCCATATCTTCTAGATTTTTATTTATTTATTTTTTTGAGAATTTTCATTTTCTTCCTGTGCAGCTTTGTTGCCTAAGGATACTCATTGTTCTCTTCTTGGGCATAAGGTATTTTCCCCCAGAAAATATGAAGAGATCTTTCTTTTGTTTCCCAATTTGTGTCACTGCTGTGTCTTACAATATTTTCTCTTGTCTAGTCAGCCTTCTCACATTGGAAGCTTTTCTGGGAGGTGGTCTTTTCTACTTTGATCCAGTTGCCTTAATCTCAGTGTACCTCTTATTTGGAAGGATGTGGTAGGCAATAAATTCTATACCTCTGGAATTCCACTGCAGTCTGGAGCTGCCTGTGTGTTGCAGTTTCCCTGAGGACCCTTGCAAGTTTGAGCTGAAAAAGTGGGACTGAGGATTTGTGCAAAAAGAGCAGATGCTGCCTAGTTTACAGCACTGCAAAATGGTGGTCTCCATTTTTGTGGCTGTCTGCAGGCTGTAGGTAGAGTTGGGAAGGTGAGCCTTGAGGGAGAATTGAGGGAAGGCACTGGGCTTTGAGCCCATAAATTTCATCTGACTGTGAGGGCAGTGCTCATTGCAACTGCTGTGTGACCCAAGATCACTGTCCTGGGCACTGGTTTCAGCTGCAGTCCACCAAGAGCAGAAAGGGCCATCATGGATGTATGCTTTTGTGTGTGCCTTTCTCCTTTCTCCCAAGTCCACACCTCACCTGGGGAATTTTTATATTTTCTGGTCAGTGTTTTCATGCTCCCAGTTCTCAGTTTTCAGCTTTCCCAGGGTCTTCCTGTGACTGGGTAAGCGCTGCTGCGATCCTCAGCTCTTGGCTCTCAGCTTCTCCAGACCTGAAACTGTACCCACATACATGCTCTGACTGCAGCCCTAGTCTGCCCAGGGCCATGTAAGGCACCTTGTAAGGTACCTCTGCTCAGGCCCTAACTTGCCATAGGACATATGTCCAGGGCCTAGCTCACCCAGGGTTGCTTTCTCTTCAGCCACCTGTGCCTTAACCCTTGCCAGTTCTCTGCTTCCAAACTGCCCAGGGTCACATTGCATTTCAGCCAGTGTGAAGGAGTAGGCCCCACCATGAAGAGTTATCTGATTCAGCTGAAGATTCTGCTGACACATTTTCCTATAATAACCCTACCCCCATTGCCTGGGACTAGTGATGATTCTGCTGATTTATTTTATCTGTAACAACCCACCAATGCATTAGGACCACCAATCAAAAGGCAACATGGTTGCTCCTGTAAGCCTGTAAGTCCTGTAAAAGGATAGGACCAGAGGGGGTTGAGAAGCTTGATCATTTTAGACACTTTGTCTGCTGTGGCTCTGATGGCTGAATAAAGAATCCCTTCCTCTTTGATTTTTGGTGTTTGGGTGAATCTTTCTTTCTACTGGGCTTGGTTTCCTGCAACATATTTTGGTTCCCTGACCAGGAAGTGGACCCACCTGCAGAGAGAAAGAGCAAAGTCAAAATCACCTGGTGCTTTCCACCTACTCTCCAGAGCACCCCCAGAAGGTCCCCAGTTGGCCTAGACAATGTGAACCATTGAGTGCTCCAGGGACAGCTAGCTTTCCCTCTCTATGTGAACTCCTTTACAGGATGCAGAAAGGACCATCTCAGTAGGTTCCTGAGGAGTCAAACACCAAGAGGAATGGACACAAAGACCAGGTCATGTCAGAGGAATGGTAGGAACACTTTGGGAAAACATGCCAGGGCATGCTCTGTTTGAGCACAATGGAGTGCTGATCCCCCTTCAGCACCTCCCAAGTACCAATTAAGGTAATTCAAGAAGGAAACCCAGGCTGCCCCAGGACCATAATTTGAGAATTTGGATTGGATTTGAGTGCATGCAAGTGCTTGGAGAGTGAACTAGATGGACACCTAGGAGAGGGTTCTGACTCCTCTCACAGGGCCTAAGTGAGAGTAGAGTTCTGATCCACATTTCCACGGTGACCTCATACAGTTTATGGCAGTATTGGACTAAGTCTGATCCAAGTCAGGGGTTTATACTAACCAGCTTATAGTTAAGAGGCATCTACATGCCCTCAAGGGGAGCACCTGGAGATACACAAAGCAATTGTGAGTCCCCTTCCAATTTACCCTTCCTTCCCCCCAAACCTCTTTGTGATGTGATCATCATTCATCCAAGGGAGGGTCATGGTGGGTAAGCAAGGAAAAACTTTCCCCTTAGCAACCATGCTGAGAAATTTTAAGGAAGGGTTTTCTGGAGATTATGGGGTTGCTATGACCCTAGGAAAATTAAGAACTTCATTTAAATTAGAATGGCCTATGTTTCAGGTGGGAGTCTTCAGAAGGAGCCTAGATTGAGAATTGTGAGAAATGATTTTGGGATAAAAAAAGTATGCATTTCCACCCCCCACCCCCCATCAAAGACTGCAAGGAAGAGTGAAGAACATGGGTGAAGATGGTGCAATGTATTAATGAAAAAGACAAGATGGCTTTGTCTTTTTAGTCACATAGGTGGTTACTTTAACCTTTAAGTGGTAAGGAGTTAGTTTTAATTTGGTAAGGAGTTGGTTTTAATTTTTGGAAAGGTGAGAGCAAAGTCATCTGGGTTGTGAATGCTGGAGGTTGAGGTTTTTTTTTTTTTGTTTCTGGACAACAGAGGTGGGTACATGATAAGTGCTGAGGAGATTGGGAATATTGCAGAGAGAAGGTCAATGGTAATGTCTCTAATAGGGGTGACAAGTTGCTAGTAGGTACGGGAAGAGATGATAGAGATTGACGACAGATATTTTCAATCACAGTGATAATTTGTAACTGAAAGGAAGTAATGTGGGTACAGGTGAAGAAGGGACCAAAGAAGGACACAGGTACACAGAAAGTGGGCATTTGAGGAGGCAGACTGTGATGTGTTTCAAAGACCAGGCCTGTAGAATCTTATTAAAGCTCCCCTCCCAAGACAAAGATCCAGAGCGTGCTTATTATTATTCTGCCATCAGAATCTGTGTAAGGGTACTGTACTGAGAAGAGATAGCTTTATAAAAGATACTATTAGTATTTAATTAAATCTTGTATTATATCCATATAACACTTATTCCAAATAATGCATCATCTCAGATAGTTTTGACAAGAGTTAGTGTATGATGCTGGGTATGCAACATGAACTGTACTTATGGATAAATATCAGATGAGAAGAAAAATACCAGGTGCACCTTTTCACCCTTTTATTCTTGGTTAGATGATTTGCATATGTGCTGTTGTTAAGTATGCTGGGGTTTATTTGTTTTCTGTTTTCCCACCCTATTGATGTCCGGTTGTGATTTCTTTTTGCCATTTTATCATTTTTAAAGAAGTTTTATTGTATATTTAATTCAATTCCCTTGATATTAAACAGTGTTCAGTAATTTCGGAAATAGCTTACTTAATAGCTTTTTCCGCTATGCATTTTAAAAATACCCAGATGTCAGCAGTATTTAGGGCACTGTGTTGAATACTATAGTTGCAAAGATTATTTAGATACAGAGCTTTCTTCTGAAGATCTTTGGATTCTGGAAAGGGGAAGTGTAGACAATGGTAGAATGCCATGTGATTTCTAGAGGAAGAACGTGTTGTTCGCACCTGGGAATACTGCTGATGGGGTTACGTTACGGTTAATTTTGTGTCATCTTGATTGCACCACAGTGCCCAGGTATTTGGTCAGATATTCTGGATGTTTCTGTAAAGACTTTTTTGGATAGCCTTAATGTTTAAATCTGTGGACTTTTGAGTAAAGCAGACTGCCCTCCATGATGTGACTAGGCCTCATCCAATCATTTAAAGCCCTTACACCTGGACACACTTCCTCAAGAATTCGAGAATGCACCAACACGTTTTGGAGAGGCCCTTGTTTGAGATCTTCATCAATTCCCAGCACAGGCCACTGGATGTGTCCTTCTTTGGTGTGTGGATGACCTATTGCTAGGCCACGAGACTCCCAAGGGGTGTGCAAATGAGACAGCTACACTCCTACAACATTTGGAGGCTTGTGGGTATAAAGTCTCCAGGAAGAAGGTCCAGATCTGCCAGAAGTAAGTGAAGTACCTGGGGTTCATCCTCCAGCAAGGGGAGAGAAGGCTGGGGGTAGAAAGAAAACAGGTTATTCAGAGCATCCCGGTCCCAAAGATGAGAAGGCAGGTTAGAGAGTTCCTAGGCATAGTGGGGTTTTGCCTCATATGGATCCCAAACTTTGTGGTTCTGGCCAAATCAGGTCTTTCAGAATCACATGAATTTTCCACGATTTTTTTTCTGTCTTTTGGTGCTGCAGAGTGGATCATTTTTAAATATGTGTTGCAAATAACTTTGCATTTCTTCAGAAACACACGTCTTATGTGATTATCTCATCTACTGAATATTTAATTTTAATAATTGTATATCTTATTATAGGAATTCTTTTTAAAATTTTCTTTAAAATTTACTTATTCAGTGTTTCTTGTATATTTTTTAAATGTATTCATATATCTTTAATGTTTCATACACTGATATTTTATATTCTACATGTAATAAATCTAATAACTAAAGTGCTTGAAGGTTTTAATTTTTAAATTTTTCAGGTGTCTTCAATTTAAACTTATTTTTTTCATTTACTTTTGAGTAATTTTTGGTAATTAACTTATATTTGGCTGCACTTGATCTGTGGGATTCCAGAGTCAGAGATAAAATTAAAGACAATTTTTTTTTCAGAGAAATTTGCATTTGATTCTTCCTGGTTGATAAAGCCCAGACTAGCTTATTTAATTTACATGAATTTTATAAATATAAATTTTAACCCCTTAGCAAAGTGAAGGTAAGTTTATAATAAAAAAAATCCTCACTCACAAGCTCCTTTTCCTCTGTTAATTTTCTTATTACTATTTTCTAATGAAAATCATGGCTAACATTTTTGCCTATATAAAGTTAGATAAAATGTTAATGCTAACAGAAAATTATAAGAAAAATGTTTACAGGGTCTATAATACACAGGAAATCATATATTACTTAATGACACCTGATCAAATGCTTTAGAAAACAAAATTTTATCATGGGCTATATTAAGAAAAATAATTTGTAGTAATTCAATAATATTAAAAGATGGCTATCACCAGGGGAACAAATTTCAGAAGTTAAAGAAGTGTAAGTAAGGAAATCCAATAATACATTCACTTATGCAAAAACAGCAATTAAGCACATGACAACAATTATAACAAAAACACAAATAGACACCTTTCAAGGAATTTTGAATCTTTAATTAAGGGTAATTTTTTAAGTGTCTTAATATAAATATAAAATAATTCAGCATAATTTCTTGATGTGCTAAGAGCTAGAAAGGGAATATAAAATACACCATATGAAAATAGTAACCCATATTAATCTGTAAGTGATCAATATTTTTGAGTTTCTTTGGAAAATAAAATAATTTGGAAGATATATACAAGGGCTGCATGGAAAGTATTCAGCCATTTTACATGAAAAAGGTATTTATGGATACATTTTTTTCTGGACAGCCCTTGTATGTCTTCTAATTTTCCTCTACATCATTGTATTTTAATTGATTTATCAAGCTGATTCATATTTCTTATATTCTCTCTAATATACTCCATTCTCCATATTCCTATCAAACTCACATTTTCAAAATACAATGCTGAATGTCTCCAATATATTTTGTAGACCTATATAAGAAAAGAAAAAAACATTGTTTATGATGCCATACACAGTTGGGCAGAGCCTAATTTGACTTTTTTATGCTTTTCATTTCTGTGATAGATGTAATATTGCCGTCAACCTACATTTCTCTTAACTCCCCAAGTACACATTACTGCACTGCTCTGTGAGCTTGTGCACCCCTACAATTACCCTGCCTTTCTCTCATTTTCTCAGAGAAGTTTTTTTGTCATTATTTCAATACACAAATTAATTACTTTTTTCTCCATGAAGAATTTTCTTATTACTTTCTAGGCATAATTAATTATATCTTTTCAATTCTTTCACAGATCTTTATATAAACTAACCATTTTATATTATGTTATATTAATTTATTTATGGTTAGTCATCCTTTCCTGTTAAAACTTATGGTTTTTAGTGAACAAGAATACTGCTTATTCATCTTCATATTCTCAGAATCAATCAAAACTTTTATTGGATGTTGAATGAAAGAGCAAATGGTACAGAGAATTAATAAATCATTAAATTCTTGAATTTGAAGTCAATGAATACAATATTCTATGAAGATTAATATTAAACATATAATTGTTAAAAGTAAGCACCCTTTGAGTGAAACCTGAAAAACGAGGGTAGGTAATAATATTAGAAGAGGTACCCCAATGTCCATATTTTTATTCAGTTCATCGTCTATTTTCAAAGTAAATCCCTTAGAAGGCATTTCATTCTTTTCCATAAGTTTAGTATAAGCTTTCTATAGCAAAGGGTATAGAATACTAACTGTGAAAATGAAACAGAATTTTGCTGAAAGCAAAACATTTAGATTAGAGGGAGAACTGAAACATCACTCTGTTATTTCTTGTAAAAAAAAAAAACAGGAAGCAGCCAGTGTTTTCATAGTTTATAGAAGAAAGTGGAGAGTTTTAAATATAAAATAATATAATTAAAATTAAATCATTTCTGAAGTGCATAGACAAGACTAAATTTTTTCTACAATTTTTCTAGAAAACTGCTCTTCCAAAACATAAAAATTGGTTGACATTAAAGCATTACAGGGCATGAAATGAAAAGACCAGAAGCTTAAAAAAAACTGTAGAGAGATCAGATTACAGAAACTCTTAGTAATTTTAATACAGATTTATTACCTCTATTCATTGGAAGGTGCTGGCAATTGCTAATAAAACAATCTGGTATGTTTTGATAAATTCACATGTTGCTACAGAGGTGATATTTCTTTGTGTGTGTGAGGTAAGAGGTCTTCACAAGTTGGTGCCATGTTGGTATAATTACATGCTTAGAAATTCTTGTTTGTTCACCTTGGAGAGTCAGCATACCAGAATCCAATCAATTTCAATTAAATCAATCACTAAACTAAGGTATATAAAAACAATAAAAACACATACCTTACCAAAGTAAGACAAAACTTAATTTTTTTCTTCTCACAAATCAACAATCAGTTACTGTTTTCAACAGTTAGATATTTCAATTGACACATTTTTCTAAGGCAGGTGCTCTATTGTTTCTGGGAATGGGATAATATGTTCTTTGAAATCTGTTTAAGAAAACTTAGTGGCCCATGTTCTACTGATGGGAAAGGAGCATTGTGTTTGTATCAAAGGGATCAAAGTCACATCATGAGTGATTAAAATAGCTTCATTGGTCATAATCATAATTCAAATTTGTTTATAATGAGAAATATAGTTTCTTAATAAATAAAATTCTTTGTAGAACTGTAAAATACTTTTTTTCAGACAAACTAGAAAATCACATTACCAGAAGTTTTGCTTGGTGAGTATGGAAGTAAAAGTAAAGTTTATATGATTCAAATGTTTAATTGTGTTGAAATCTAGAAACCAACATCTGACACCTGCTTCCATTGCTCTAAGAGGACCATCCCCACTTTGAGCCAGGCTTGAAGGAGCAAAGGTAGGCAATAATTGTTATCTTTATTTGTTGCCATTTTTTATTACACAGGGCTAATTAATGTATACTAATACAGTAATTCTTAAACTTTTTGGTTTCTGGACCCCATTATACTTATTATAGATCCCAAAAAAGGTTTCATTTTATATGGTCATATCTATCAATATTTACTGTGTCAAAATTAAAATAGGAAAATGTTCACATATTTATATGTTAATTTAAAATAAGTGATAATAAACACAATAACCACTAATGTAATATTTTCATGAAAAAGAGCTATTTTATAAAACACAATGTTTTATATTTTTGCAACTCTCTCCTACATTTGGTTGAAGAGAAGACAGAGAAATTCTCATGTACTGTTTACATTCAGTCTGTTGCAATATATTGTTCTGCTTAAAGTATATAATGAAAAACATGTTGGTGGCTCCTGGAGCTCTCACAGCTCGAAGCACACATGCATCCAGCACCCTTGCACGCCCACCCCCACATGTGGTGTGCATGCACACAGCACTCTTGTGGACTCTCATGGCTTTTGGAGTGTATGTGCACAGCCCCATTGCATGCCACCCACACAATCAACTTGTGCTGCCTGTGCTCTGGGCTCACAATTGCAAATGCTGCTCAGAGCAGTTGTCATGGAAACAAATCGCTGAAAAATGGCCCTGGGTGCAACAGAAAAGAAGGGAGAAAGGCATAATTGACAACCTTCACCTTAACCAATGTGAACGACCTCAGCCTGTATCACATGGCCCTTCCCTGTCTCTCTCAGATTCCCCAACTAAACACAGGAAGCAGAGCAGCCTCATCTTGCTTTTTGTTGGCCTCCCCCATCTTCCACAGTTTCCCCAATGAACTGCAGGAAGCAGAGAGAACACAGACCACCAGCCCCATCTACAAATACTGGTAGAGATCAGCTATATGGCTTAAACACCTCCCCTCTCCCAAAACTTGCCCCCCCCCAGTACCACTTAGTGTCTGTTATATAGCAAGACACCACCAAAATACTAATCAGAGAAATAAAGTGATCACCTGGGCTCTGCTGGAAATAAAGCTCTTACGCTGAAGAAGAAGAAAGCAACAGAAAATATGAGTGTCTTAGGAATTAAAGCTGCTCAGAAAGAAATAAAAAATCTCCAGTAAAGGATCCTTTAGGTCTACAAATTTATGAACTAACTGATAAAGAATATAAAATAGCCATTTTAAAGGCTCTCAGAGAAATTAAAACATACTGGTAAAACACCATAGCTGAGATGAAGGATCACAGAAAGAAAATTTGTGAAAAAAAGCAACAATTTAACAGAGAAATTAAAAGTATATGGAAAAACAAGGTGGAAATTTGAGAGATATATAGTACAATAAAAGAAATGAGAAGTAAAATAACAACCATAGAAAACAGGGCCAACCAAATAAAGGAAAGAATTAGTGATATTAAAGATCAGAACATGCAAACTAAAAAGACTGAAGAACTTGGCAAGAACAATATGACTCCATGAGACAAAACAAGATCAGGATAATAGGATTGGAAAAAAGAGCAGAATACTCTATGGAAAGCATACTCAAGCAAATAGTAAAGAGAGATTTCCAAACCTATGGAAAGATCTGGAACCCCAAATTCGAAAAGAAAAGAGGTACCCTAGATACCTGGATCCTAGCACATATTCTCCAAGACACATTGTATTGAAGATGTCGAAAACCAAAGACAGAGATAATTCTCAAGGCGGCTATAGAGAAAAGAACTATAACCTTTAGAGGAAAACCCATCAGGCTGGCATCAGACTTCTCAGCAGAAACTCTACAAGCCAGGAGGGAGTGGAATCAAATATTCAAAATATTAAAAGAGAGAAACTTCCAGCTAAGAATAAATTATCCAATAAAGTTATCATTCAAATATGAAGGTGGAATAAAGACCTTCTCAGACACACAGAAGCTGAGGATATTCGCCAACACAAACCCAGTACTTAAAGATATACTGAAGAGGACTCTTCAACTGAAACATCAGAATAAATGGAATAGAGTTGGGACTACAAAAAAATAACAAAATATAAAAAATAAATTAATTTTAAAAAGAAATTAATGACCATAGAGAATCGTTATATATCAATGCTTAAAATGTTAATGGACAGAACTTAGCAATAAAAAAAAATAGAGTAGCAGACTGAACACCCATCCATATGCTGTTTCCAAGAGACACACCTCAGCTATAAGGACAAACACAACCTCAGAGTGAAAGGATGAAAAACAATACTCCAAGTAATTGGTAACCAGAGAAAAGCAGGAATTGCCATGCTGAAATCCGATGAAAAAACCTTTATGTTATAAAAGATAGCAAGAGACAAACATAAACATTACATTGTGATAAAAGGCCCAATACAACAACAAGAAGACCTGCCCCTAATTAACATATATGCTCCCGACGAGGAAGCACCAAAACATACAAAGCAACTACTAACAGATATGAAAGGATAAATTGACAAAAGCACAATCATTGTAAGAGATATAGACACCCTCTTAACAACCATGGACAGATCATCCAAACAGAAAATAAAGAAATATCAGCTCTAAATGACACATTAGAGCAATTGGACATAATTGACATTTACAGGACTCTTCATCCAGCAAAAAAATCTATGCCTTTTTTTCTGGTGCACATGGTACATTCTTAAGAATAGACTAACTACATGCTTGGACACAAAATTAGTCTCAGTAAATTCAAGAAGATTGAAATCATACCAAGTGTATTCTCAGATCACAAAGCTATGAAATTGGAGATCAACTGTAAAACAAAAACAGGAAAAATAACATACATATGGAGAATAAACAACATCTTATTAATAAAATGACTGGATCAAAGAACAAATAAAAAATGAGATTAAAATATACATAGAAACTAATGACAATGAAAATACAACATAACAAAATTATTGGGACACACCAAAAGCAGTAATAAGCGGGAAATTTATATCATTACAGGCCTATCTAAAGAAACAAGAAAAATCACAAGTAAACACCCTAACATACCATCTTAAAGAACTATAAAAATAAGAACAGACAAAACCCGAAGTCAGCAGAAGGAAAGAAATAATAAAGACTAAAGCAGAACTAAATGAATTTGAAAACAGAAAGACAATAGAAAAATTATTGTTACAAAGAGCTGGTTCTTTGAGAAAGTTAACAAAATTAACAAACCACTGGCTACATTAATCAAAGGGCAAAAGGAAATAACACAAACATCCAAAATTAGAAATGAAAGAGGAGAAATTACCACTGATATCACAGAAATAGAAAGCATTATAAGAAAATATGATGAAGGACATTATGCCACTAAATTTAACAACCGAGAAAAAAAATGGAAAAGTTTCTAGAAATGTATAGCCTACCTAGATTGAACCTAGAAGACCTAGATAATATAAATAGACTAATCAATAGAAAGAAATTGAAATGACTATCCACAACCTCCCTAAAGGCAATAGCCATGGACCAGATGGTCTCACCAACAAATTTTACCAAGCATTCAAATAATTAACACCTATCTTATGCAAACTCATCCAGAATACTGAAGATGAAGAAATACTTTGTGACTTATTCTATGAGGCCAATATTACCTTAATACCAAAACCTGGTAAAGGCAACACACACACACAAAACAAACAAACAAACAAACAAAAAACAATAGACCAATGTCTCTAATGAACACAGATACAAAATTTTTAAACAAAATAGTAGCAAATAGAATACAACAATACATCAAAAAGATTATATAACATGATCAAGTGGGATTCATTCCAGAATCACAAGGATGTTTCAACATGTGAAAATAAATCAATGTGATATACCACATAAACAAAATACAAGATAAAGATTATATGATTATATAAATTGATGCAGAAAACACATTCAAGAAGATACAATATCCATTTATGATCAAAACACTGAAAAAATAGGTATAGAAGGAAATTATCTCAACATAATTAAAGATCACATACAACAAACCCTTAGTTAATATACTGAATGGGGATAATCTGAAGCCTACTCCCCTAAAATCAGGAATGAAACAGGGATGAACCCAGTCACCACCGCTATTCAATATAGTACTGGAAGTTCTAGCCAGAGCAACCAGGAAAGAGAAAAGAATTAAAGATATCCAAATTTGGAGAGAAGAGTTCAAATTGTCACTATTTACAGATGACATGATCATTTATATAAAAAATTCCAAAGAATCCACCAGGAAACTATTGGAAATAATAAATACAATAAAGTCTCAGGATACAAAATCAATGTACAAAAATCAGCAGCAGTCCTATATACAAACAACGAATCTTCAGAAAAAGAAATGAGGGAGTCAATTCTTTCTACTATCACAAAAAAAGAATTAAATATCTGGGAATTAATAAAGAATGTCACAAACTTATACATGAAAAACTATAAAAACTATTGAAAGAAATTGAAGAGGACACAAATATATGAAAAGTTATCCTGTGTTCATGGATAAGAAGACTTAACATTGTTAGAATGGTCATATTATCCAAAACAATGTACAATTTTAATGTAATTCCCATAAAAATCTCACAATCATATTTTCACAAAATAGATTTAAAAATTGTGAGATTTATATGGAACCATAAAAGACCTCGAAAAGAGAAGACAAGATGGCGACTGGAGAGGAGGTTCCTAAAGCCTCTCCCAGAAAACACAATTGAATGGCCGTCCAGGAGCTAAGAAAGAGGACCCTGAGTGACAAACCAGCTGCTGAGAAATCCACAAATTGCAAGTAAACACCTGAAGGTTGGCGAGAAAGGGGCGAGTCAGGGAGAGGGAAGGGAGCAGAGACGGACCACGCGGGACACGATCCCTGCTGACTATTCGGAGCTGCGCAGTTTGGGGGAGGGGAGAGAGACTGGGGAGCTGGGGATGGAAGGAGTTTGGGAGCCAGCCTCTGGAACATTTGAGTGGTAGAAGGGCTGAGCGAGGACTCTGAACTGCAAAGATAACACCCCAGCTCTAAGCCCCCTGGAGACCTACACAGGGCTGCAGTTCCTGTTCCC